>JBBPNY010000502.1:0-16745 GCA_038091165.1 Rubroboletus pulcherrimus
CTAGTACGTCCACCAGATCCATGCTTGGAACTCGCACCGAGTTAAAGATTTCTCCGGGAATATCATCGTGCGCAGCAACTACGTCGTCGCCTCATTCCTATAGCACTACTCTATGGTCATATTCTTTGTTTCGGCGAAGAAGTACGTCTTGCCATAAGAAAACCCTGCGGGCTTTGTTCCACAACTTGGTCGAGTACTTCTGCAGTGCACTGGTTCGTGGTCACTTTCCAGGCTTATAGCTATACCTTGCTGTAAGCGTTCTCCCTGCTGACTCGGTCAGTCACATATACCACTACCCGTCTGTTGAAAGTCATCTCGAAGCCCCAAATTTGGTTATTCGAATGTGACTTTCTCTAGCTCCGAGCTTGTGGTCTGATGTTCACCACCAATGCACAACCTCATCAGGCGTTGGTCGTTGCATCAACAGATATCATGTGTACTAGGACAGGAATTGAACTATGCCGGAAATCGTTGCCACGATAGCCAACATCAAAAGACAAGACAACGTTTTTTTTTCCGACAAACGATCTTCAGGGGGGTGAGGATACCGATGGCAACACATCCTCCAACTCTAAGTCCGTCAGGCCAGGGATCTGAGAGAGACAGAGGAAAACTGCTGCATGCTGTGTGGGCGAAGCAGGGACCGTAGAGCTATACCACGCAGTGTCGAGCCTCGATCGAAGCTTTGGAGTCGTCTGACTAAAGCGTAGGTGGTGCTTGGAGATGATACTGGACACCGCATCGGCGGAAGACCGTCACCTCGGATATAAAATTCTTCTATACACGGAAGGTGCTCAAGAAGCATCTCCAACATCAATTGGCAATGATCGGTGGCTTTCGAATGTTAGTTCAATCCCAAGACGGAATGATGCCATCCAGGATCTCTTGGAGCAACATAATGAACCAAATCCGCAAGATAAATCAAACGCATGTCCATAGGGTTGGACGTCAGACAGTCGAGCGCGGCCATGCGCCAGCGATGGCAGACGGTACCCAGGGGGCCCGCGCAGGGAGAAGTTGAAGCTGTCATGACCTTGGCGGCCTAGCCCATCCGAATTTCAAGTTGGGGGGTGTCACAGTGTGGTGTTCGCGAGCGTACGGTCGCGAGTAGCTCGTCTGGAAGGCGGGATACGGAACGGCGGTGTGCTCATGGCTGCCGACCATATGACGGCTTACAACGCCATGCATTCGACACAATTCGGAGTCAGTGGTTCACTGGCACTCAAGCACTCAAGCACTCACCAGTCAAGTGGAGCTTAGCGCCAAAACTTGTCACGGTATACGAATTTGACCATTGACATCAAATCCTTCGCGGTTGAGAGGGAAACTACTATAGACTAGGCAACAGTTACTACATATATAATATGCCAGAATGCAACATTCACAGTGGGGTGACTAGAAGTCGACTGGGCGGTTTACAAGTAAATGGCAATGCACAAACGCATCACTGGTCCGAAACAGTCTGCAACGTTCTGCTCCACTCAACAACCTTGGGGTGGGCTTGTACCTAGCAGAGCAAGTGAGTGGTGGATTTGACGGGAGTATATTTCAGGATACCTTCTTTGCGTCAAAATTCAGGACTTGAAGTCCATCCAAGGAAGTTGCGCGGGATAGAGCTACGTATGCTTGACCTAGAAACTGGTGGGTATGGGGGCGAAAGCATTCAGTGATGAACCTACCTTTCTCGAACACCCTGCCCAGGTCAACTTTGACCCGTTCTAACGTTTGCCCCTGAGACTTGTGGATACTCATAGCCCATGCAAGGATTAAGGGGAGCTGACAGTCGGTCAAGAAATCGGCCTAGCAAGCGTTTAAAGACATTATACCCCTACCTGTGTTCTTGAGACCTGTATTTCGCCATTGGGAAGCTCAACCTTCCAGTTTTCAGGCGTAACCACAACTTCTCGCCTCATCTTGTCAGGCAACAAGAACTCTACAACAGGAACGAACATATCATTCGTCGAGGTTTTTTTCTTCTCCAACTTGGGCCGTCCATTTCCATCGACGTCGTTATAGTCCGAGGGGCCCACAAACCGTAACACTTTGCCCATGCTTCCATTTACGAGTGATTCGTCCATGTTCTTGGTAAGCATCACCTGAGCACCAACACGCAGAGTGAGCTTCTTGGGAGCCATAAAATTTGAGAGCATCTTTTCTCTTTGAGCAAGATCGGTGATTGTTCCTGCATCACTGGCAATGAAATCTTTCTCTTCCGCGTTAAGGATTGACATTCGACCTTGGTTCGATCTGTCGACGTCCTCTCTGCGCGGAAATCTACAGGATATGATGAGTGAAAATACTCAGCGGAGAAACCGCACTCGCAATTCTGTTGGTCCAAGGCCGTCCCCGTATTCAATTTCACGAGAGAGTGACTTGAACTTCGAGATAGAGCGTTGTGTTAACCGCCCAAACCTCATCTCGTTAAGCATATCAACAAATTCTGTACAAGTTGAGTGTGTATAGCGGATTCCTTGTCAACACACGCTGACCTTGATCTTTTTGCCGAAAAACTTTCGTGAGATTAAATGTGTGCTTGATTGTTTGGTTCCACATCTCCGCCTCGAAAGCGAACTTCACTTGCGCCGTCCCTTTGGTCACAGGGGGAAGCTGGAAAAAGTCACCGGTAACAACGACCTATCCATTTTCCATGAGGGTAAAGCTAAGAGAGGAAGAAGGGGCGTACTTGGATTCCTCCGAATGGATCCTTGGACTTGCGGAGGGTGCGAGCGACTCCCGCCAGCTTGTCAAACAAATCACCGTCTATCATGGAAACTGGGGCCTGTTAAATAGCGGAACTGCTTCACATCTCGAGGCATTCACCTTCGTCAATAATAAGTACTTTGGTACGAGCCCACCGCGAGACGGCCTTTTTGTTCCTCCGGATCTTTGAAACGAGATCGTCTACGGTACCCTCTCCGATGCCAATCCCTGCAAATGAGTGCATGGTCACGCCTCCAATATTGCATGCGGCAATGCCTGTAATGCGCCACTCAGCCTTACAATCAGTGCATTAGAAGCATTTGCGTGTGGCACACCTGTGGAGGCAGTGATTGCCACTACGTCGGGAGTCTTGGCATGTTTTGCCCGGAGGGTGCGGATAATCTCTCGTAAAAGAACAGACTTTCCAGTACCTGACAGTTAAATGTATATATGCGCAAGAATGAAGTTATTTCATTACATACCAGCGCTTCCTGTGTAGAATAAGCTGTTTTGAAGCTCAACAAGTTGAAGAATCTGTCTTTGCTCTTGGCTGAGAGAGACCGTGGACTTTGTCTTGACGGCTGGTCCAGCGACTGAGGATATGCGGGCGGTTGTCGTGAAGTTGGATGAACTAGTGTATACATCTTTCTCCCAACTGGAAGGCAAGGCTCGTCTCTTCGCAGTCGGCTCATGAACAGATGCTGGAAGGGGTCGTTTGCTGCCGCTGGCTGTGTCCGCCGTAGTAACGTTGGCGTAGCTTTGCAGGAATATCGCAGGAAGGCTACTTTGCTCTCGTCCATCCAGACCAGCTTGAATGTCCCTAATACGCTGCGCCCGGGCATCAAGAGACCCTTGGGAAGCATCTGAATCAGT
The DNA here is from genome assembly GCA_038091165.1 of Rubroboletus pulcherrimus. Lineage (NCBI taxonomy): Eukaryota > Fungi > Basidiomycota > Agaricomycetes > Boletales > Boletaceae > Rubroboletus > Rubroboletus pulcherrimus. Next base: position 3,574 of record JBBPNY010000502.1, read on the forward strand.
CTTTGAGCCCGTAGACCAGTCTCGCTTGACGGTTCGAAGTCCCGAAAGCGCTGTTTTGGGGCCAGACATTGCCAGTCAACAAATAAGGGCGGTCAGAGACGACCGTAGTGAAGTAACTAGGTCAGTACGCGACCTGCTCACGCGTCAAACGCGGTCACATGATAAAACTGTGTCATTGGCCAGAGATCTCAGAGATCTGATATACAAAGGCATTACTATGTGTAGGACAGAACAAAAACCATGCCAGATTCTCTGGGACATAAAATCTGCACTTCTCAGCTGCCCATTTCCACGCCAATCGGACGAGGAAATGACGGTCAATATTGGCTTTTCACCAGAACCGGTACAGGGTGGAGACATAACTTCACTGTCCGGGCAGAAAGAAGCCGTAGAACTGACCAAGAAAGAGGAACATCAAGTTTTTATAAGTACTCAGATTCAGAACCAAACAGATACAAACTCGTCTCTCCTGAGCTGCCACAGTCGCGTCTCGTTCAATTAATGTTTCATTCTCTCCATAATGTCCAACCTGAAGACGGTTATTGACCGTCTTAGAAGCGAGAAAGTAAAGGAGCGTCAGGAGGGAATCGCTTTACTCCGCTCCGCCTTCTCTCGCGAGGATGCGGTATACAGCATCGAAGATGGTCGTGGTTGGCTGGTCCTCTACCAAGCCTTGTTCACGGCGGTCAAGATCGAGAAAGTCGACGCCATCAAGAAAAGTGGAAAATCAGGAACAGCTGGTACAGCTGCGCAGCGCAGGCTCACGGAAGCCGCAGCCGCCGTGCGCTGGCTGGTCGAGCGGAGTGTCCACTGTCTCAGCAAAAAAGCACTAACACCTCTCCTTGATCATCTTACTCAAATGCTCGTCCATCGCGGTCAATTGTTCACCCCCGTAGCCTTGGATTACATTAAAACAATCAAAGTCCTGCTCGCCTGGACCCCTCACATGGACCATCTCAACGTGGATGTCTGGCTCAAGCTCGTGGAGATCAGCTTCAATATTATCCTAGATGGTCCCATAGAAGATGACCTTGTACAGACAAAGGACCAAATAGCAAGCTCTCTCCTGGCCGACGATTCTATGTACCAAAGTGACTCATTGCCGTCAGAGGATAGTAGCCTTCCGTCCACCAGTCGATCTACTCTGGCGCGGAAAAGACCACTGAGAGAGCACAGTTCCACACCTGTACCGGGAACAGTCACCGACAACCCCTCTGATCGCCATGCACCTCGTCATCCTGTCTCTCTCGAGCAGATTGAATGTGCGTCCCTCTTGGCCCTCTTATTCCGTCATTCTACTGCACCATTCCTGGCCGAGGTAGAGAGACCACACCCCAGCGATTCCGACAGCTTTCCTAAGAATTTCATCCTGGTGCCTATCGCACCATCACTGTTCTGGCGTATGAAACGTTTCTTGGAGCGTTACCCCACAGACACTTCCCTTCACCACGACTACCTTCTTGCATTGCAGCCGTTCCTTTGCCAAGTGGCCCTGAACTGCAGACAGGAGGTTGATGATTTCGCCTGTTCGGCTTGGGATGCACTGGTGGGATTATGGGGCAACAAGAATAAGCGGATCAAGGAAAGCTTAGTGGGTATTCTCAAGACTCTTTTCCCCTTCCTGACGGCAACTCGTGACGCGCCAAGTCATGGTTGGGCAGACAACGTTCAGAGGCTCTGGACCCTTCTCATCAGTGAAGCGGACAGTCGATGGGGTATCGAAGCGCTCTCGATCGACTCACTCAGGCTGCAAGTGAGCGCTGGTGAGGTCGACGAGCGAGAGATATTCGTCGCACAGACTTTCCGAGCTGGGTGGAACTTCGACGCAAGCCAGGCACTGGCGTGGGCGTTGTTAGAATTGCAGGCTGATTGTGCCGAGAAAGTAATGGATTTATTTCCTGGTCATGAGACCCAACTGAATATGACATTTACAGTTGTTTGAACATTCCGAGTCCGTGCATACAGGCTCCCCTGAGGGAAGCGCCTTCAGGGGGAAGCGAGCAAAACGGGAAGACCCTATATCAAGCCTTCTCTATTCCTTACGAGCTACATCCACGATGAGCGTGAGGCTCTATCATCTGCAGATTCTACTTTTCTTTATCGATCGACACTGGAATCGACTCCATAACACCCTTCAAAATGATGTAATCGCTACTGTGCTACAGTTCGTTTCGGTAGATGAAGTACCCATCCAGTCATGGGCATTTCTCTGCCTAGCAGCCATAGCTCATTGTGATGGCACGCGACCGTCCTCAGTCTCTCCTTCCGACGACACCTTTACGGCGAACTCCCGTCTGCGTGGACGTGCTACCTGGGATCCCATATGGACACATGCCATGCGTCGCGCAAACGTTCCAGTAGTGTGCAGGGCAGCCTGCCATGCTGCACACACCCTCGTGGGTTACTCGAGGCATCTTCTCACACCTCAGCGCGTCCTTGCGGAAATTGAGTCACTTGCGAAAGATCTGGATCTCCAGGGGCCGAGCTTTCCCTACGATGCCGTTTGTATGTTCCTCGCTCAGTGTTTGAGGGTGGCTGGCCAAGATGTCAGACTATATCGCATGCAACTAGAGGAGAAGGTGTTGAGTTGGCTTCTTGACAACTGGCGGGTTGGCACCTCAGCAAAGGATGTCAGCGGTCGATTTCGTATGCCACCACATACTATCAGCGATTTCCTGGATCTTTTGGAAAGCGTGTGCGGATGTTCACGACGCAGTGACCCGATCTGCCGCATGGTGCTTCCGGACTGCGACATCGTACATGTCATGGAGGAGCATCATAGAACGAGGATCATCCGGGATTACGTGCTACATGCAAGACTCCCCATGCTTGGTCGGCATGGAAGCTCATTGGCGGATACAGGCGTCGCCCAAGGGAACCCGTTACCGACAACCAAAGCAGATCAAGAACTTGTACCTCCCAAAGGTCGTGAGAGGAGAGTTTCGGCATTCCTAATAAAGGCTATGGAATCCTTAATATCTGAATGGGAGATGGTGAGAGATAGCAAGATGCACCCTACTGCTGAGAAAGTCCGGCAGTCCTTCGACGCAGCCATCACCGCTCTCATGTTCGAGTCCCTCCTTTCCCTGAATGGAACGCATAGCAATAGGCGAGTCATCCAATCAGCTGGAAAGGTGGTTCTTCTTCTTGCCCCATTCGTAACGAATGCCAAGTGGACACCAGAGGAGAGACTCTTGATTCTAAAGGCTCTGGAACCCCTGGTCGTCGATGCAGATCAAGACGATATCGATGACGTATGGGTAGCGTTGATTGATCCTGGCGTGGAGTCTGGGATCAAATCCCATATTCTCCGTAGCTCGCAGAAGCGTATCTCGAGCCACGTTCGATCTCATAGCCGGCGTCGGTATCTGCAACTTCTTTGGGGGAACGCAGATGTACGCATTTTCCATTTTCCACTTTTTTCTTCTTTCTTTTTTTTTTTGTGGCCCCTACTAATGTTGCTTTGCCTTCAGGTACAGGACGCCTTTGGCACGATCGCGAAGAAGCTTAGACAATTGCTTAGCATCCTCACCGATCAGTCGACTGACCGGCAAGATCCCGGAGCAATAGAACATGATGGATTTGGTCCGATCAGAACCACTCAAAGTACCACCCCACAAGAAGAACACGCATCACCAGTGGCTCTTGCAATACGCAGCTTAGCGGAAATATGTATCGTCTTCCTTGCTTCCGTTCCTGTCTTGCAATGTCCGACCGGGCAAACCCCACGCGACAAGGAGCTCATCAAATTAGTGGTAGAATGTCCCGAGGAAAAGCTCCTGCTGCTTGGACCCCCGCTTTTGACTGTCGTGCATAGGAGACTCCTCACCCTCAACCTTGATGTCTTGGATGACTTGCTGGTTAAATGTGCTGATCTCCTTCGGAGATACTCTCATGCTCTCAACGATCAATTCCATTTCCTCGTCGTCGACTTGCTGAAGTCATCTTTGCATATTTGGATGGAAAAGGAAGCTGCCACATCCGCCATTGGTGAACACGTGCAGGTTCTTTGTGGATGGATATCCAATATGATGGAGGCAGCGGAGACCAAGAAGAAGACGACTTGTTGGAAGATACGTGACTTGGTCGCTCGCTTTTTGGCGGCATATCTCGCGAAAGATCCGTCGCAGATATTATGGCCTGCCGACTATCATGATGTCGAAATTAAGCGTCCCCTGAGCACCTTGTTGGCGCTAAATCTCGACGAAGATATTCGCGTTCGTTTTCGTGCTGCAGTTCTCAGTGCCAGCTTGTTTGCTGTCGACCATGATGATCTCATCCACGAGTATGAGAATCTGGACGGTTTCTATCAACTAGTTCGCGATTCATTACCCAGGGATCTTGCACAGTATGGCCTTCTCTCCTCTACCATTGTTAGCCTGACCAGATTTGTCAGGTATGAGTGCATGCTCACCAGGACACTCTGTCTGGGGAACATCATGATTGCCAGTTCGTACGTGAGACGAGGACCTTACTGGCACCTTCTGGAAGCAGCTTTCCACAGTTCATTGTATTCTCGACATATCCAGGTGGTGCTGCGTGGCGTTTCCGAGCGTCTTGGACTATCCAAACCCAGTGAACTCTTTGAGGCTTACGCTTCTCAAATTGCTTTATCGATTCGACAGAACTTCCTCGACATCCTGCGACTGCCACCGAATTTACTTGGCTACGCGAACAGAAGAGAATGCGCGGAGGCAGCATTTCGCTTATTTACACCCGCCAACTTGATGGAAGGAGCAGGGAGCCAAGGAGCAGTTGCACATGGTCAACAATTATTTGTTAACCACTGTTCCGCTACCCAAAAAACCGTTGCAGATGGTCTTCGAGCCTGCATCGGAGACCTCATTGGGTTGCAGCTCGTTTCACTCGTTGACACAAACCACGTTAGCGACTCCACACTCGTGGCTCGCCTCGAGGAACTTTTTCAGTCCAAAGGCATCGACCTCCAACCCCTCGGAGGTTTCACACAATGCGTACGGCAAAACGCAGCAGGCATCGCAGCTTCTGTAATCCGCTCCTTTGGCGACCAAGATTTTTCAGATGACGGCGCGATCGTTGAAGGTCTGCGTGCTCATGGCCTGCGAGAAGCTGCTCGGACATTCATGTCGCTGAATAAATATCGCCGCTTGAACGACTTCAGATTTCATCCCCCGAACCTACCCCGCTTCGGCACTAGCACCATCTTGCGGTCTTTGCAGTGGTGCACTTCAGCGGCAGTCTCGGAACATGTCACTGCCATCTCGTACCACGTCCTCCATCAGATTTTTGCTGAGTTACACTCCACGCCATTTGTCAACGAACAACTTCGTTTGCTGAATGGCATCAGCCTTCTAGTCGCTGTCCTTAGCGAAAAGTTCAAGGAACCTACACTGCTCCATACCTTCATCCAAAAGGCATCTTCGTTGCTAACCCAAGCAGATCTCACTCGAGCCGCACAATCATATCTCGAGTGGGGCTTCTCCGTCTATCAAACGGAGGTCGAACTTGACCAACGTTTCCCCGATATCTTGATCCGTGTTTGTGCTCTGCTGGATGATGACTGTGCCACTTCAACTGTTTCCAGTGCACCAGCACGGAATCAAGAACTCTCCCTGTGGATCGACGAGCAGGCACTCGTGCTTTGCAGGAATTCGAGAATCAAAGCACAAGTTTTGAAAGCTCTGCCGGCATGGTCTCATCAGCCCTCACCAGCCCTCCTCTCCGTCGTTGAGGATATTACTGCCGACAGCCTGTCTGCCACTCTAAGTGACCATCGTATAGCCTCAAACAAGTTCCGGCTTGTACGAAAATTGCTTGAGTTGGCTGAGCAACATGCATACAGCAAATCACAGTTCGCTATGACAGATTTCTGGCGTCTCAAGGATTACATTCCCCCGATGGCCTATCTACAGCGGAACGATATTGATGCGTTCGCCTCCCTGCTTGTCGCCAACACCGGCAACATCTATGGTTTTGGCAGTGAACACCCCTTCCCCCAGACCTTGCGCGCTAGACACCGAAGGAATATGCGTCACCAGGAAGAGGCACAGGTTAGCCCTTCGCCTCACCGATCGGTCATACAAACTTTGCTCGCCATGCTTGATGGAGTTAATCCTTCGGACGTCTATCTTGTCTATCTTACTCTTAAGTCACTGATTTCCGCCTCGTCCGAGGAGAGTCTAGCTTTCCACCTTTGGTCCGCGGAATATCTAGCCCCACTCGAATTCTTCCAGCAGTTCCCGGTGATCCTGTGGATTCGGCCTGCACGCAACATTGCCGAGCTTGATTCCATCTCACACCCACCCACCGATTTTTCTCGATGGATTTGCTCTCTTTCAACACTCCTGAGCGACATATTGAATTCTTCCGACAAGTTCTATGCTCAACTTACACCCCTCATGACGAATAATGTTCAGTTCGCGGGAGACATACTTCCCATCCTGGTTCACACTCTGCTTTCAAGGGAGCTCTCGCAAGGCGCATCCTCGGCGACATCCATGAGGAAGAATCTTTCGGACTACTTCACTGCTATACTAGCTGCTGAGGACCCTAACCGGTCTTGTATGCGTGCCATAGTCGACGTCATTCTTCACCTGCGTAGCTTCCGCCCTGCTGACTCCGATGACTGGCTAGCACACGACAAATGGTTGGATGTCGACTTCCGCCTCTTAGCGAAGAGTGCAGTTGGTTGCGGATCGTACACTACCGCGCTACTGTTTCTAGAGCTTGCATTCGAGTATGGGCAACTCAACAAGGAGTCCCCCGATGGTATCGAGCATCTGCTGTTCGAGATATATGGGCATATCGACGAGCCTGATGGCTTTTATGGGATCAAGACTACTGACCTCCACCATTTCTTGATCAAACGTTTTCATCACGAACACCAATGGGACAAGGCGTTCCGCTTCCATGGTGCAGCAATCGAGGCTGGTAGTCGCGAGTCGATCGATGCAGACGGTCTTCTCCACTCTTTCCACGCATTCGGGTTCGACAGCCTCGCCATTGGCACTCTTCAGGGCTCGCAGAAAGGATTCCAGTCAGATGAAGCTTCATCAACCATGTCTTATCAATTGGGATGGCGCACAGAGACCTGGGATTTGCCCGATACTGGAGACTTTCAGGATTCCAACATTGCCCTTTACCGTGCTCTCCGTGCCATTTACAGCGAAAGGGATCCAAACGTAATCGACGCCACCATCCATTCTGCCCTCTGTGATGCCATGGAACGCTTGCGAACTCTTGGCAATGAAGACATCACGGAGATCCGAGAGATAGCGCGGAACATCATGTCTCTTAATCAACTCACACAATGGAGACGGCGGCCCATCCAAGACCACCTCAGCTCCAAGTCCCCAGACATCCAGTCGATGTCGCAGCTCGTTGACATTAATCCTGAGTTTGAGTGAGTGTTCAACGCCGAGTGGCTAATCACGCGCTCATAGCCAAGTTCAGATTCAACAGTCTCGAACGAATACTAGCAACTAGGGCATCCCTGATCCGTTCTGTCAGGCGAAAGGAAGAGCGCGAACGGATTGGGGACATGATTACACCGTTTGGCAATAGCCTGCTGGAACTCGAGAAGCGCTGCCTTGTCCGTCTTTCCGTCGCGGCACGAAAATCAAACAAACTTCAAGTGGCATTAAACTCCATCGTGAAAGCCCGACGTCTTGAGGGCACCTCCACCCATGAAGTGTCCCAAGAGTTTGCCCACGTCCTTTGGCTTCAAAACGAGCAAAAGTTGGCTGTTCAGTTCTTGAAGGATCTTCTGCTTCGACAGAACCAAACTGCTTCGAGTGAGCCTGAGCTGATTATTGAACGAGCACTCTCTATGGCACGCTTGGTGGGTGTTGCATCACGACCATGCCAGCGTTCTTAACATTATCTTAACACATCAGGGATCCTGGATCTCGGAAGCATGCTTGGAAAAGCCGATGGACATTAAGCACAAATACTTTGATGCAGCAACGGCACTTGCTACGGAGGTGGAAAAACAAATCGACACTCGCGGAAATACATGTGCCAGCGTCTTCCATAAATGTGCACTCTTTGCCGAACACCAATACCATGTCATCATCAAGTCCCCGGACGCCGTGCGATGGAAGACATACGTAGATCGCAAGAGTCAAGAAATTAAACAGAGAGAAAGCCAACTCATTCGAACTCAACCAGGCTCAAATGAGTACTACGCCCTCTCTGAGGACCAGAAGAAGGCGAAGGCCGTTCTAGCGGAGGATGAAGAGGCTTACAAACAACATAATGGGGCGCTAGTCACGTTCCTTGACCTCGCCATCAACATGTACTCGCGATGCCTCGCAGCTTCGGACCTTTTCGATGACGACGTGCCTATCCGTTTTTGCTCTCTGTGGTTTGCGAATTTCGAGGATCGGAGACTGCAAGATACGTTCAAGAATGCAGTCGCTCGGATACCCTCGAGGAAATTTGTTTTCCTTTCCCATCAACTTTCTGCTCGTATCTCTCAGCCTTCACAGGGTGAATTGCCAGGAAACCAACAAATACTTCAAGGGCTTGTCATCCGAATGTGTCAAGAACACCCCTTCCATAGCCTGTATCAAGTCTACTGCATACGACCTGAGAGGTCCGGGCAGTCGTCAAGCAGAAGATTATCTAGTCGTCACGAGCCAACATTGTCGCAAGCTCAAATCGATCGTTCCAGCGCCGCACATGACATCTTTGACCGACTGCTAAGCGATCCACGATATTCCACTCGTGTTAAAGCGATCGAGCAGGTATGTGATGCCTCTATCGAGTGGGCCAAGTACCCCATCAAGGACAACCGTGCCATCAAAAAAGTCAAAGGTTTACTGCATATACCGGATAACCTGACGATTCGACGGTTTCGCGACGTTCAGGTGCCGGTTGTCACGTCCCACCCAGCTATCGACGCCACCTTGAAGTACGACCACTGTGTTTGGATCAGCCACTATGACCCCACTTTCACAACAGCAGGCGGAGTCAACCTTCCAAAGATCAGCACCTGTTACGGTTCTAATGGCGAAAAATACAAGCAGTTGGTGAGCGGTTGGCGAGCGCGAGTTTTGTCGCAAGGAAGCTGATTCTGTCTCCAAGTTCAAAGGCGGTAACGATGACCTGCGACAAGACGCTGTCATGGAACAAGTCTTTGACCTGGTCAACGTCGTCCTTAACTGTGACAGGGAGACTAAAAAGCGCGACCTGAAAGTTCGCGGATATACCGTCTTACCCCTTGCAGCGCAAGCCGGAGTTCTGGAGTTCGTTGGCAACACGGTTCCACTCCAGGTATGGTTAGGGATAGCCCATCCAAGGCGAGTAAATGCGATCAATCCATATCGATTAGGTTGACACGTTTTCTCCCCCAAGGTATCGTCCCAACGATCCCAAGCATACCGACATTCTCATCAGTCTCAGACAAACACGAGAACGTCACCAAGGAAGGGTGGATGCGATGGTTGCGCACTTTAAAGAAATCTGTGACAAGACAGCACCCGTCATGAGGCACTATTTCACCGAAAAGCACAAATCGCCCATCGCCTGGTTTGCGATGCGACTGAACTACATTCGAAGCGTCGCGACCACGTCGATCGTGGGCCATGTTTTGGGTCTAGGGGATCGACACGTATCCAACATTCTGATGGACAATGGGACAGGGGAGGTCGTACACATCGATCTAGGGATTGCCTTTGACCAAGTAAGTACCCCACATGCATGTCGACCACCATATCATGTATCTCATTTTTCGTCGTCCCCGTACCCGTACCCGCCAGGGAAAGCTATTGCGAGTCCCTGAACGAGTCCCGTTCCGGATGACGCGCGACATGGTGGACGGGATGGGCTATTCGGGTACCCAAGGCGTATTCCAGCGATGTGCAGAAGAAACGCTGCGGGTTCTCCGCGAGCGATCCGATGTCATCATGACCGTGCTCGAAGTCTTCAAGCATGATCCCCTCCACTCCTGGTCCGTCCACTTTCTTTTTCTTTTTCTTTTTTGTTCGGTTCCTTTGCGTTTTGGTCGACGAGGCTCACCGGAGAACGCTCACACGCACACAGGACCGCGAGCGAACTCAAGATCAAAAAGATTCAAGACAGCACCGACGGGCCTGTCGGACTCCGCGTCGCTACAGAACATTCACGGTTCGGACTGGGTCATGTGCATGACCCCGCAACGAGCGTGGCGCCCGTCAACGAAGCAGCGGACCGTGCACTCAACTCTGTGGCTCGCAAATTGGACAAGTCACTCAGCGTTGAGTATACGGTCAACGAGCTTATTGCGGAGGCGACGGATATCGTTAACCTGGGGACGATCTATCACGGTACGTCGATCAGCATAGATTTTTTTCCCGACACATTCCCCGGCGCCTGATTGAAGAAATGATTCCCCCAGGTTGGAGCCCCGATTATTAGAATAGACTTTCATCGACCCATCAGATCACACGTTGCTCGCGCGAACGTTTGTAGTCGTTAGCCAAGTCGAACCGCTTATCTCTACTTTCTATTGGGAAATACATCCATTATCGATTTTAACTGCACGCCACAAGAAGTGATTCACTGCGCATTTCGAAACTAGTCTATCCGAGTCACATGGAAAAAGCTAGGCAGGGACCAGCATGTAAAAAGGTATTACAAAGTCGAGGATATAGAAGAGGAACCGCAGGGATACAGGCGCAACTTCAAAAGCTTTCAGGATGCTATGCTAGGTATTTTCGAGTAAAAAGAGTGAAACGGATGCAACGTTATCAGAGTGGTGTGTGACAATGACTGCAAAAAAGGGGGGGCGAAGTCACAAAGTAGATATCGTCCATACCAGGCATTCGACGAAGCACGGTGGCTTGCAGTGGTAGTTGGTTACTTGGATTTGGCAATTTCGCGAGCGGCTTTGATCAGCGGAGACAACGTGCGGAGAGGCTCGCAAAGTTTGAAGAAGGGATGCTGAGCCGAGTTGAGCATGGTACGATGGGGTGTCTGGGAAATAAACTCACATCAAGCAACAGTGATGCCGTGGGCCGCTTTTCGGCGTCGACCTCCAAAGTTTTCGCCAAATAGTCTTTGAACACTGGAGACAACGCATCTGGGTTCGCGATAGTGGGCGTGCCATTCGTTGCGATGAGATACAGAGCTTTCAATGGGTTTTGATTGAGGTACGGAGGTTCACCCTCGATCATCTCTGGAAACGGATTGAGAGGGCCGAACAATGGAGCTGGTGGTCAAACTTGCCTATGGCCATAATTCCCAGACTCCATATATCTACCTTTGGACCATACTCTTTGCGAGTGACGACTTCTGGTGCCATCCAGTACGGAGTGCCGACCATGGTCGTGCGCTTCGAACTGTTAGGGTCCGCTATCTGAGCACAGAAACCAAAGTCGGCTGGACAAGGGATATGAATCCGTCGCGACGGCGTAAACTTAATGCAAGTACTCACTCAGTTTGATGTCGCCGTTCATGCTGAGTAACACATTGTCACTCTTGATGTCGCGATGGATGACGCCATGTCGGTGCAAGTGTTCAAGACCCTGTGCTGTTTCCCTCGACACTGCTGCTATTTGACCTTCGGTCATCAAATTGGCCGTCACGACATCCGTGAGCGAGCCTCCTTCCATGTACTCCATAACTACCCAAAGGTCGTTCTTGTGCAGGAACGAATCGATGTAGTTGACGATGTTGGGGTGTCTCGAGGCCCGCATAACCAGAATCTCGTTGATGATCAAATCTTTCTTGGGCTGCTTGTCAAGATCCATTTGTTTGATCGCCACAGACAGGTTAGTTCCGACTTGGTAGGCGGTATACACGCCACCGGAAGCTCTGCGATGAGATATCGTCAAGCATCGGTAGGATCGAGAAAAGGTAAATAACTCACCCCTGGCCAATCTTGACCAAATTTCGGTAAAGCTTGGTCGGGTCTGCATCGGTGCATATCTGTTGCAACCGTCGGATGATGTCGTCAGAACTCTCCTTGTCCTTGTCCTTTTTCTCCCTTCGTCGGGGAGTAGCCACACCGGCGGTCTTGGCCAAGCTGGCAACGGCGGGGCTTGGCTGCTGTGCTTGTTGTGCTGCTCTCGGATCCTTTTCCCTTGTAGGTTGTGCGCCTTTAAGTGTGATATCAGATCGAGAGGATCGAGAGGAGTGCTTAGAAGGTGGCTTCGGCGCACCGGTTTGGGGAGGCGCTTGAGTGGCTCCAACGCTAGGAGGTCGTCTTGTTCGGGTGGTGGTGTTTGCACGGCCGAGGTCTTGGGGCTTGCTCGCCCGGACCGGGGTGCGCTGGGAGGTGGAACGATCAAGGGAAGGCAACGCGGTAGTAGGTGGGGCTGGTGCGGGGCGATAAGAGTTGGGAGAGGGGGCGGAAGGGGTCGGTGGAGATGGAACTATGGGTGATGGGCTAGATTTCTTGGGGGTTGGGGGTGCAGGGCGCTGGGGAAGAAAGGGTGAGCGAGATGTGATTGGGAAAGAAGCGGCTACGGACAGAATTCTGCAAGACAGGATCGGCAGGGGCCTTTTGACTGGGGAGGTAGGGGGTCGTCTCGACGGCGCCCATCTTGTCCCAGACGTCACCGTGGCCTTCTTGATAGAACTTGACAATGTCCATGACGGCCTGGGGATTCTTCTCCTGCTCTGATCTCGAGATGCCGCTCTCCTGCAGTAATTGTTGCCACTCTTTTGGCAATCCGGTGAATTCACCGGTGGAGGAATTGAAGCCGACATGTGTGAGATGGACGGGATCGTAGGGGGTGCTGATCTCTGGGCGCTTTGAGGTGTTTAGAAAATCGGACATGAAGCCCAACATGCCCTTCTTTGATTTGATGGCTAAAGTGCCGCTGCGGGATCTGGTACCGGAAGAGATGCTGGGCGGAGCGCTGGAAAGGGCATCGACGGAGGAGAGAGAGGGCAAAGAGTCTTGGGGATCTGCGGTCAAGGGAGGGTCGAGTGGAGTGACGGTAACGGGTACGGATAGGCGTCTGGTGGCGGGAGTGGAGGGAGATGGGAAGAGGTCGTTGAGGGTTGCGGTATTAGCGCGAGACGGGCGAGGTGGGGGAGAGGCCATGCCGGAGGACTTGGAGAGGGATGGGGCAAACGGGTCTTGGTCGCCACGAGTGGAGGGTGGCGCTGATGATGAGAGACTGTGCTTACGGGAACGGGGCGGGGGTTTCTGGAGCGAGTTGCGCACTCTGGGAGGCGGGGTGGAGGCGGATCCGACGGTGGAC
>JBBPNY010000503.1:0-16738 GCA_038091165.1 Rubroboletus pulcherrimus
TAAAAGCAAAGGGAGGGCATACAAAGTACTAAAATTGTAGAATAGACATGTTGCTCAAATAAGTGTCCCAATGACATGTCATTTTAATATGGGTATATCTCAGTGCCATGGCAACCAGATCACATGAATAAGGGCTCATATTTAGGGGAAGGGTTAGGGCTATTGATGACCTTGCAAGGGTTAGAGCTAATACCTTTTGGTTCTCTTGCAAATGTCAAGTCTTTCCCAAATGGGCCAACATTGGGACACTTATTTGAGCCACTGTACACTGACCCATCCCAACATGGACCCTGCACTGATCACATGCCCATACTGACCGTCCCAGAACTGCCTTTTGCCAGCTCAGCATCTGCTCTGACCCACAACTACTCCGACGTTGACTGGAAAGCCTTCAAGAAGACACTCAAAGCCAAACTGAGCACATTGCTGGTATCCAACCCCATCATCTCCAAACAGGAGTTTCAGGCCACCACCAAGCAGGTCACCAAAGCGAATCAAGAAGCCATTAAAAAGCATGTTCCAATCTCACACCCAAGCCCACATGCAAAGCATTGATGGAATCAAGACCTCATCTTACAACATCACCAGGTGCACACACTGGCCAGTCTCTCCCACAGCCGCAGGAGCAGCCATCAACATCCCTGCCACGAAGAACATCATACCCAACACAACAAGTACTCAGAAGCCATCACGACTGCAAAACGCAAGCACTGGGAAGACTGGCTTGAACACATGGACAGCGACAATATTTGGATAGCAAACAAGTATCTGCACGCTGACTCACACCATAGCGGACCATCCCGAATCCCAACACTCAATGTACAGTGGCACAATGAGACAACCTCACAGGCAAAGTCAAATGATGAGAAAGCAGAAGTGTTTGCTGAATCCTTCTTTCCCCTCCCACCCCCCCAATCCACAATCCCTGATGACTTCCCTTACCCAGATGCTGTACCCAGCCCCAGACCGATCACAAGCAACCAACTGACATGTGCCATCAACAAACTAAGTCCCATGAAAGCCCTGGGCCCTGACGGCATCAAGAACATCATATACAAGACATGCTCCATGGTCCTCAGCCCACACCTACTACATATATCCCATGCATCCTTCATGCTAAATACAGTATGTACTATTCACCATGGCGAGACTTTACCACAGTAGTACTCTGCAAGCCAGGCAAAGCCAACTACACCATTCCAAAGTCATACTGACCTATAGCTCTGCTTAACATGATGGCCAAGCTACTCACAGCCATTATCACCGATCAGCTGACCTATATACTAGAATGCCATGGCCTTCTGCCCAACACTCACTTTGGTGGTCGCCCAGGACAGTCAACCACAGATTCCATCCACCTTCTGGAGGCTACCATCAAGCATGCATGGCACAACAAAAGAGTCACCTCAGTTCTCTTCCTAAACATAGAGGGAGCATTCCCCAATGTGATCACTGACCAACTTCTACACAACATGCACAAATGTAATATCCCTACTGAACTCATAGACTTCACCTACAGAGTACTCACTGGCCGATGCACCCGTCTCTCCTTCGATGGTCACATATTGGACTGGATACCGATCACAAATGGTATAGGCCAAGGTGACCCCCTCTCCATGATTTTATATATTATTGATAACTCTGACCTTGTTGACATAGCATCTGGCAAAAATGAACTGGCCCTAGCCTTTGTAGACGACACCACTTTCGTAGCCACTTGGCCAGACTTTGTGGTCACACACAACATACTTCAGGACATGCTTCACCGACAAGACAGTGGCTTCAACTGGTCCAAAGACCACAACTCAAAATTTGAAACATCCAAATTTGCACTTATGGACTTCTCCATGGACAAAAAGAAGACATGCCCAGCAATGATGATCTGTAATACTGTCATGACCCCTACAAACTCACACCGTTTTCTCGGAGTCATTCTACATGACGGACTGCATTGGAACAATCACACCAACTACACCATAGGGAAGGGAACTGCTTATATCCTGCAGCTTCGTTGTCTCTCCTTCACCTCCAGAGGCCTCTCACTTTCACTGATGAAATATCTTTACATCTCAGTAGCTACCACTAAAATGTTATATGCAGCTGATATCTGGTTGCGTCCTATGTACATTGGCGATGATGACACCCCACAATGCAGGTCCATTACAGTCATGAAGAAACTGATGTCGGTCCAACATACTGCACTCCTAACCATGATGGGTGCCATGTGGACAACAGCAATGGACACCCTAGAGGCCCACACCAACATCATGCCCATCACACAACATATTCAAAATCTCTCCCACTGTGCAACGCTCCAACTCACTGCCATGCCACCCTCATGCCCCCTCAACCCCCTCATCTGACGCACTTCCAAGCAGCTTGTTAAGCACCACCATTTGTCCCTACACTTATTGATGCATGCATACAAGACCATCCCGACAGATATAGAAACTCTTGTCCCCTCACGCAAGAACCCAGAAGAGATGAAGCCTTACACCACACTCATACATAGCTGCATCCAAGGAGGCAGCAATTGAGCAGCACGACAAAGCTATCACAGGAACCAAAGTTTACACAGATGGTTCGGAGAGAGATGGCAATATTGGTGCCATCACGATCTTATACAACCATAACTGCCCCCTGAAATGACCAAGAGAAGTGGACAAATACTAACCACACAACAACCAAGAGCTAACCTGAAGGCTAGGATTTGAGGTGTAAAAGTGGAATTCCAAGACTAGGGAACATACATGTGCTACTACTGACTATATACTAACTACACAAACCCTATGCCCTAATGACTAAGCAAGTCTAGGCAGGACTAGACCGATGATGTAACAACGATGCAACTGGGATGGCTAATGATGTATAATGACAATTGGAACGACAAAGGCTAGAATAAGCCAGAAAGGGGCCAGACCATAAGGTAACAACTGGGGTGAGGCAAGTACAGGGAGCCGGCGCAAGTAGGAGGCCGAGCCAAGGATTGAATGGTGAATAAATACTAGATGCTAAGGGGAAGCGGCAAAAGCCACAGGATGACACAAGAGACATGACTGATGACGAGAGAATGCAAAATGAGACACGGGGGAGTCACCAGAGGACTGGAAGGAAGTAGCAGAGAGCTCTGCAAGACATGGCGAGAAAGTGTAGTGTAGAGCATACACACCGTGATTGTTTCACCCCCCCATATACTGAACTATCACCTAGGCCTGGCCAAAAACCACACAGTATACAAAGTGGAAGCAGTTGGTCTCATGCTTGCAGCCCAACTACTCTTGATGGAGCAGGACTTGGATCTCCCCATCTATATTTACACAGACAACCAAGCAGTCATACAATCTGGTGACCTCTTCTCTACTAAACCAGGCCACTACCTGATCGACAAGTTCCACAGATTGATCAAATGTTTACAAAAACACCATCAGTGCGAGAAGAAAGACATCAGGGTGTGTTGGATAGCCAGCCATGAGGGGATCAAAGGCAATGAAAAAGCGGATGAAGAAGTAAAAGCCGCAGCACAGAGCACTGTGCAAAATAGCACCCGTACCAGACTCCCCCTCTTCCTCCACAACCATCCCCTCCCAACAAGTATCTCAGCGCAACTGCAGAGACAGTGTAGCCATGAGAAGGAGAGATGGAAACGTACCTGGGCATGCTCACACCGTTTCACATATACCAACAACCTCAACCCGAAACTACTCTCTGGTTCATTCCCCATCCTCATGGTGGAGCCCATGTAGTCACATTGTCCGAGAGACACGGTCACCCTGGGTTGACAATATCACATTGTAGACGGCTACCCCACAGTGGACCTGCTGTAAAATAATATGGTGTTGTAACAACAACGGGTGGGCCTACTGAAATATAGTTTGGAGGATCTGCAACACACAAGTGGGCCTGCAGTCAGATATTCTGGTGTTACAGCAACATATGAGTGGGCCTGCTATAATATAGTGTGGAGGAGTCTACAATACAGGAGCGGGCCTGCGGTAAGATAGTTGGGGGCAAGAACAACAGATGAGTGGGCCCACTGAAATATAGTATGGAAGAGTCAATAACACACAAGTGGGCCCACTATAATATTGTATGGAAGAGCCTGCAACACACAAGTGGGCCCAGGGTAAGAGAGTTGGGGGCTAGCCCAATGAACAATGGGGCCTGCTGAAATATGGTATGGATGAGCATGCAACACACAGGTGGGCCTGTGATAAGATAGTTGGGGGCTAGCCCAACACATGGGCAGGCCCACTGAAATATGGTATGGAGGAGTCAGCAACACATGAGCAGGCCTGCTATAATATTGTATGGAAGAGCCTCCAACACACAAGTGGGCCAGTGGTAAGGTAGTCGGACTGTAAGAAGCTCTCCAAAGTATATGTCAGCGGGCCAAATGATGTGTTGTAGGCTCCTCCAAACTATAATATATGTAGGAACAAATGAGTGGGCCCACTGACATATACAGCGGGGATACAATATTATAGTGGGCTGGCTCATGTGTTGCTGACTCCTCCAGACCATATTTCTGCGGGCCCGCCTGTGTGTTTTAGACTCCCTCATACTATACAGTGGCTCAAATAAGTGTCCCAATATTGGGCCATTTGGGAAAGACTTGACATTTGCAAGAGAACCAAAAGGTATTAGCTCTAGCCCTTGCAAGGTCATCAATAGCCCTAACCCTTCCCCTAAATATGAGCCCTTATTCATGTGATCTGGTTTCCATGGCACTGAGATATACCCATAGTAAAATGACATGTCATTGGGACACTTATTTGAGCAACATGTCTATTCTACAATTTTAGTACTTTGTATGCCCTCCCTTTGCTTTTAGCACTGCCTCTAGTCTTCTAGGCATGCTTTCTATTGCTCTTTGACATTCCTGAACCTCTATCTTGCCCCATTCCACATCAATTCTTTCCCAAAGCTCCCACCCCCTCTTTATCATGTTGCATAGCTGTTGAGCTTCCTTTTGAGAATTTGCCAGAGATGTTCAATGGGATTAAGGTCTGGAGCTTGTGCTGGCCAATTAAAAACCTTGATACCTTGAGATTCCAGCCACTCCTTGACTCTTTTAGAGGTGTGCTTGGGGTCATTATCTTGTTGAAAGATAATACTCTCCTCAAGAATTCCAGAATTTTCCATAGTAGGAAGCAGATTAGCCTCCAAAATGGAGACATACTGCTCAACATTCATCCTCCATTCCACCTCTGCAAGGATTCCCACTCCATTCCAGCCCGTGCTTCCCCAAACCATCAAGGAATCTTCTCCAAACTTTACTGTCTCCTGTACCTCCTTGTCTTGCAAAGGTTTTCCTGCCACTTTCTACACATACATCCTTCCATTTGACCCAATCCTGTTAATCTTGGTCTCATCTGACCAAATTACCCCAGTCCGGTCCTCCATAGTCCAGTGTTGGTGCTTGAGAGCAAAGGCTAGCCTATGTTTCCTATACCTAACAGACAAGAGTGGTTTCTTTTTCTTGACTACAGCCTTTAGTAATGCAGACTTGAGCACATTGCAAACAGTTTGGGAGGAGATAGGAGAGGAGAGGGTAGAATTGATGAGATGGGTTGCCTGGACAGCATTTTCGACCATGCCAGAGGTAATACTAGAGACAATTCTCCTTCTGTCAGTAGGAGAAAGCTTGGAAGGAGGGCCTAATTTGATGTTTTCCTTGCCTGAATGAATCTCTTTGATAGCCCTGGCCACAGTGGACTTTCTCAGACCAGTTTGGGAGGATATTTGCCTAGTAGAATGGCCAGATTCAGAGAGAAACAGGATATTGGCTCTAGCAGTGGCAGAAATGGGCTTTATGGTGAAGTAGGGTTAGCTAGGTGGTATCCCTGCCCTTTATCATGCTCAGGGTTATGTAAGTTACATAATGAGGTAGGGTTGAAGTACAGCATTTATTAGAACATTATGTTATTTACCAAATGATGACTGATGACATCATGGTTAAATAAGTGTCCCAATGACATGTCATTTTAATATGGGTATATCTCAGTGCCATGGCAGCCAGATCACATGAATAAGGGCTCATATTCAGGGGAAGGGTTAGGGCTATTGATGACCCTGCAAGGGTTAGAGCTAATATCTTTTGATTCTCTTGCAAATGTCAAGTCTTTCCCAAATGGCCCAACATTGGGACACTTATTTGAGCCACTGTAACATTGGATGAGAAGACCAGTGGAGTGTTTCATGCTGAATACATTGTCTGGGCATGTCCAGTTTTTGGTTGATGAGGCTTTGAGCATGGGAGTATCTTTGGGAAGAAGCATGATCATTCCGTATTCAGTAAGGAGTTCTATGAGTGGCTGGGCTGAGTGGAGGTAATGATTGGACATTAGGTGGTCGTTCCTTTCATCTTCCCAGAGGGGATGATGTCTGTTGAAGTTGCCAAGCCAGAACATGTGGTCTCGATTGTGGGGTCATAACTGCCTGATGTCGCGCTCAAGGAATATGGCCAATGCTGAAACGTTCACGCTACACAACACCAAGAGACAGCCCGAAGACTATAATTCAAGGGGTAGATGTAGTATTCCAAATGTGGAAAACTTACAGAGTGTCTATGCCTACATATACACCTAGCTAGAGACTTTAGGGCAGGCTTGAGAACTACTTATGTAAGCAATGGAATATTCTAGAAAGATTGTGATAAGAAAAGATAAGATGGCAACCCAGGACTTGGCTAAGGTGAATAAATATACATACATACATATAGGAAGAAAATAACGAAAATCACTACTATAGGACTCCGAGCGTTTCATTACCCCCTTCTTAGAGGTTGAGCTCCCGATCAATGAAAATACCAGAGATTTGAGGGTTATTGGTCAGAGGTGGGATTTCAAAGGGTTTGTTGGAGGAGCGGTTCAGAGAAGTGGCGTATGAATGAATGGCTGGGTTGAGTATCATGGATACCGCTTGGGCGCAAGAAGGACAATCACAGGGGTCCCACTGGAGGGAGTGGATGGCTTGGGGAAACTGGTGGTGAAAGCTTTCGAGAAGACGTGGAGTGTTTGCAACATTCTGGACTGGCTCTCATGTCCGTTCTTCCTTGGGGTACCCCTTTCACTGCACCAAATACTTGGTCCTCCCTCATCGCTTCCACACATCAACTATCTCCTGGACCTTGAACTCTTTCTGCTGATCTCTAATTACTGGAGGAGGAGGCTTGAGACGGACTTGAAAAGGGAAGGCACTCGTCGAGTAAGGCGTGAGCAATGATTCATGGAATACCGGATGGATTCTTCTCCAAGTTGTTACGACGCTACAGCACCACTGGTTCTGGACCGTAGGTGAAGCGTAGCAAGACTAGTGTAGCTGGCACTCTTAAGTAGCCAGAGGACTTAGAGAGATCTGATACACCAGAAGATACGCTGTATATTGCGTAGAACTAGCTGGGGGGCTAGTACTACGCCAAGGGGTTTATATAAGAGTACACAGGATGCACAGACCAAGCTGTGAGCCTCGATAGCGGTTACTAGATGTACTACGAGGCCTAAGTACCCTATAAGGGGATAGCCTAGGAAACTGGTAGGTATGATGAAACGTGGATCTGAAACACGATGATGGGTAAGGGGGAAGGGCAGTGCGGTTCCGTAACTGAGGACAAAGGAAAGGAACCGTAGGTAATGTACAAGTAACGAGGACCAACGTATCAGAGTAACATAGGAGATGGAGAACGTGGTAGGAGGAGAGGAAGGTCGAAGGGAGAGATGTGGACAAACATAAGGCCGTACGCGGGGTTAGGTTGGGTTGTAACACGAGTGGGAGGAAGTTCCAGCTTGTATGCTGACGTACCCACCTCCCATTTTACCCAGAAGGGCCCATATCTCTTGTCATTGAACTTCTTGGTTGGATGGTCAGTGTGGATGTTCTTTCCTTCCAAAAGCACCATTTGTCATTCCGTGAGGTTCAGGTCAGGATGGGCATGTTTATTGTGGGCTCTCTTCATGGTCGCCAAAGCTTTCTCCAGGACTTCCTGGGCCACTTCATGGCAAGCTTTCATATCTTCGACGAACAACGAGGCCAACTCATTTCGAACGTTTGCACACTTGTTAGGGATGAGTGGTTGCTGTCCATAGTTGAGCAGGAAAGGTGACACCCCCGTGGCACTGGTAGTGTGAGAGTTGTGAGCGAACTCAGCTAACAGAAGCCACTTGCCCCAATCAGTTTGACGATGGTTCACACTGATGCGAAGATACTGCTCGACCTCTCGATTAATGTGCTCTGTATGCCCGTCCATGAAGACCGCAGCATGGAGTGGGGAGGTGAGGTCGAGTTGGGATCAAATGCTGATGAGAGTGTCTATGGTGTAGGGTTCACGGGGTGTTCACTTGGATCAAGGGGGGGCAAGGGATGAGGCAGCTTTGAGGAGGGCCTCAGCTTCGTTGTTGCTAAGGGACCAGGTGAGTCCATGGATGGTGTGCCAGGCACGGATGCCACTAACATAGTTGGATATGCGCTGCCTGAGTAAGATTCCGTGAGCGTGGAGATGAAGGTGGCAATGACGGGAGGGTCAGCGGGGGCATGCTGGGGCTCGGGTATGCCCTTGTGGTCGCAGAAGATGTGAAAGGCCAGGAGGCCTGACCCATAGGTCTCCTTTGTGCTGTCTGCCCAAGCGTGTGAGATAACATCATATATTTGCCTGATGTCAGTGTTGGATATGCTTGTTTGGGTATTTGAGGCAGAGTGGGGTTGGGTGGGGGACCATAGCTGTTACGATGCTACTGTACCATAGGTTCTGGACCAAGGTGAAGTGTACAAAGATACTAGTAGCAGGCACTCTGAAGTAGCCTGAAGACTTAGGAGAGATTCCTAACAGACCAGAAAATACGCGGTATATTGCGTAGAACTAGCTGGGAAGCAAGTTCTACAAAGCAGGGGTTTATATATGTTACAGGATTGCGCACAGACCAAGCTATGCACAATAGTAGGCTAATCTAAATAGAGAAGCGCCTCATGGAAGCTGGCAGGCATGCCATGAGGTGATGGGATCAAAGAGGCAGTGCGTTTCTGAAAGGAAGAGAGGAACTGGTCTAAGGGTACATCACAAGGGAGCAGTAAAACTGCTAAGGTGAAACAGGGGAAAGAGGGTTGTGTAGATCTTAGGAGATCAACACAGGAATGGGATAGTGGTCTGAAGTAATGGTACTACTTGTTCACAGGGTGGGAAATGAAGGCCAATGTTCCAACATTGTAAGTAAAGCAGAATAGGGGAGGACCGAACCGTTGGTTTGTAACAATAGCAGGAGGCAATCTTTGGCTTTGCAAGCAGGGCGCAGTGGAGAGGAATGGAGGGCAGGGTTTGGAAGGAATGGGATTGCTTTTTGAGGTTCAGCCTGGGGGTGTTGTGTATGCATGTTGGGGATGACCAGCGAGTTGGTGGTCAGTGGCACCGCGAGAGGTCGCTCACTATGGGCGAGGGCTGATGCCATTAAGGAAGAGCGGGCCAGGCGGGGGAGCACCGGGGATGTCACAGTCCTCAATAAGGGTGAGGAGGGTGGGGGAAATGGTGATTTGTGGGAGAAGGAGATGTGGGGAGGCATATATGCTCCAGGATGGCTGGTCAGCGGGATTTGTGGTGCTGGGGGTGTACTGTGCGATGACTTTGGATCCAGAGACCTGTAGAAGAGAATGCAATCGCTTGAAGGTGTCATTGACACTTCTGTTCCTGCTGTGGCCATTTGTCCAGCTATTGACCACGCCGCTGTTGTCTCCGAAAACCTTGAAATGAAGGTGGGGGAGACAAGCATTGGTGATTGTGCGGACAAGCATTTCAAAGCCAATGCTTTCTGCCCACCCGATGTCGTGGCCATCAGTAAGGCTACTGGGTTTGAGGCACCATGCATGCCAGCGCTCTCCGATGACAATGCCAATGCTGAAGCCTGAGCTGGCATCTGAGAAGGCTTGGAAATCAAAAATTGGCTGGAGATTAGAGATGGTAGAGGATGGGAGTGGGAGGGTGGAAAGTGTGTGTTTCCACCAGCTAATGTTGTCTGGTGTTGCACGTGGGGAGGTTCTGGGTTTAAAGGGGGAGTCGCCAAAGATTCCCAGCATTGCCTCCAGGTTGGTGAGGTATGCCTGACCAGCAGGGAAAATTAGTGAAGTGTGAAGTAATTTACCGTGCAGTTTCTGTACTTCCTGCAGTGTGTGTATCCGCTTTGATTCCCAGTCTGCGATAGCACTGACATATTTTAGATGTTTGGTCTTAGTAAGGGTGACCTTCTGAGTGCATAGGTCCCAAATAAGCCCTATGAACGTGGGCTGGGAGGTAAAAGGAATGTCCTTAGAAAGTTCCCAGGGAGTTCCGAGCTGATTTGATATATTATCAATATCCGCAATGTTGTAGCAAAACTCTAAGTTGTGTGCAGAACGAGGGGATAACTGAGAGAGATCTTTGAGGGAGAATGACATGTCCTCGTCAAACTCCTCTACTTTGTCATTGGGAAGCTTGCCCCCAGCGAACCATGACCGCCCTCCCTCTGTGATGTGACTTCCATTGTGCACGATACATTAGCTAATACAGTGCGCATGTGGTTGTAGGCAAATAGGTGTTCTCGCTTGATGCAGAAGAATATGTGATCATCCACCCACCTGGCTATGGGGCCGATGCCCGTGTACCTCATTATGTCAGTACCTGCTTCACCAAGCTTTCCATAGATGCTGCCCAATGGGGCAAAGCCAAAACATAGGGAGGTATTGATGGCAAACTCGTCATCAGATAGGCAAACAGCAAGGGAGGGCCACTGGGAAGGGTGTGATGGAACAGTTCGGTAGGCTTCCACTACATCTTGTACTGCTGCTTCAGTGTCAGAGGGTAGGCAGGATATTAATGAAGACATTATATGAAAAGTACTGTATTGGGTTGGGAACATGTTGGGGTCAACATGAGAGTTGATGGATGGTGTGTTATAGGAATAAGGGTTGTGGGGGAATGAAAGGTTCTGTACCAGGTGGAATTTCCCTGGTTTGCCAGATTTGGGAATGAGGGAAAGTGGAGCAGTCTAAATCAGACCAATGAGAGACTCAATGGTGAATAGGTTGAAGGGGCCGACGTACTGTCCTTTAGTGAATTCTTTATGTACGATTTCCTTGAAGATGTCAGCATATAATTCGATTGAAGGGTTATTAGGGAGAATGAAGGAAGAGGTTAGGTTGGACAAGCCAGCATGAAAACTGTGACGAAGGCCATTGGATATGGATGGGTATCTATGTATGAGATCACAGGCCTGAAGCCAGTACTCCCATGCTTCGGGAATGTAGGGGGTGAGTGCTTTAGCTCTTCTGAGCCTTAGCACATGTTTGGGCTCCATGGTCAGTGCCTCCACAGCCCGAGCACTCATAGGCAGCAGTGTGCTTGAGGTGGCAGCCCAAGGGTCATTGCCAGTCAGTACACACTGTTTGACCCTGGAGGTTGATGAGGTAATCACTTGAGTTGCGTCAACATTGGGCAGGGGAACCATCCCAAAGCTCTTCAAGGATGCAATTCCATATGTCATGTGGAGACTGCCCAAGGCACTTTGGGCAAGCTGATTTGCCAGTTTTGCTCCTGGGATGGTTGTGTGAGAATGGTTTGGGAGAATGGGACCGGGATCAGGAGGGATCCGTCTGGTGCTGGCTGTGGGCAAAATTGGGGGAGTTGCCCTGCGTGTGCAGATCCCTGGGAGGACCCAGGGAGCGAGACTGCGATGAGCAGTGGTGGCTATGCCGTTGGTGCTCCTGGTGTGGCTGAAAGGAGTGTGCTGCTTGCCCTGGGTGGCTCGATGATGCCTCAGATCTATTGAGGAAGTCTATCATCTGAGGGCAGGAGGGAAAAAACCATGGCGGGATGTTGTCCACAGTGCCACAAGGGGGGGAGAAGGGAGAGGGGGGAAACCAAGGGTGATTTGGGGGTTGGAGTGCATGACGATGTAAGGAGGACATGCATGGAAAGGGGACAGTGAGACAGTTGCCAGGGAAACAGAGCGGGGAGGCTTACCCTAACTTTAACAAGCTCATTGTCGAGGGCTTGGACTTCATCAGCAATGGCCCACATTAGATGTTGATTGGTGATTAAGATGTCATAGCCACGGCTGGCTTTGAGCTGTCAGTGCCAGTCCAGGCACACACGTGATGTGTATGTCAGGATGATCCTTTCTCCTAATGGGAGTTGAATCATTGTGTGGGTTTCCAGAAGCCAGAAGAACTTGGTGAGGGTGTTGAGGTGCGAGAGCAGCCAATTGGCTTGTCTGGCATGGTCAAGGAAGAAGTTTTTGGCTCTAAGAAATTCAGAGAACAACAGGTCATGGTCTGAAAGAGCATGGTGGGAGGCCTTGATGGATGCAATGGACTGCACTGTGAGATGGTCATCTAGCTTGGATATGCCGAAAGTGTCATTGGCCTGAGATTTGTTGGCATGCTTCGCTGTGTCAAGCCTTCCAGTGAGGGTGAAGTACCATAGCTCGATGGAATCAAATGTGCTCAGCTTCTGGAGGGCATACTGCAAGGGGGGGTGCACAAGAACATTGGCAACAGATTCTCCTAGCGTGAATGGACTCATTTTAGGTTTCTTCCTCTCCTTCTCTTCTTCTTGAGCTCTGCAAGCTACAGTATTTCAGCCTCCTCGGCTGCCCTGGCGTTGACCTCTCTTTGCGCATTCCAGGTTGCGATATGTGTATTCTTGTTGGACTGCCATGCTGTGGTCAGCCGCTCGATGGCTTGCTGGTTGTCTGCCTGGTAACCGAGACATAGACCCTGGCAGATGATGTCGAAGTTTGGGCGGGCGAAATCTGGGACGACTTTGAGATTGGGGTCAGCCATGGCAGACGGGTTTGCAAGTTGAAATGAGGTGAAGCCGGAATGAGTGGGGAATTTAACAAATGGAAAACCGAGCGTGAGACTGAAAAACCAGTGCAGAGCTCAGCTTTGAAGCAGGCCAGCCACGAGAGAAGGAAGTGGGGAAGAGGAAAGAAAGACTGTGCCACTTTCCTTCACTTGGCCAAAGACACCATTCTGTAACTGTGCTTGTGCCTCGCTATGTAACAGAACAACATATCAGACAGGAGGTCCAATATTTTGCTCCAGAGGAATAAGAGAGATTCAGAGAGGGAGCAGTCATGGGGACCGGTTCCATATTGTTGATCATTCTGGGTGAAGAACATCTGATGGAGGTAGACTCGTCGGTAGGTGTTAATAAGATGAAGTAAGATAACGGAGGAGTGAAGAGTCCTATGGGAGGTAAGGAAGGCATTGAAGTTGAGGGATTGAAGGATGGTGATTTGGGGAGTTGTAATGTGGAGTCGGAAGAGGGGATAGGAAGGAAGACAACCATTGGAGACTTAGTAATGCCAGGGACAGTCGTGGTACTGGCAGAACCACTGGTGGGTATGAGGGTGATGAAGGGCTTCAGTGAGGCCCTTGAGGATAGAGATATTGAATGTTCTGCAAAGCCAGGTGAGTTGGGAAGTGTGACAGTTACGTCCACCTCCACCACTTTTCCTTCCAATGACGGCCATACACTCACCTGTTCCCTTGGAAGGGAGTTACTCAATGAGCTCTGTAACCTCGGATATGAGGACCTCATGTCTGAGGACCTCTGGGACAAGTTTATTAAGATGGACTGCGTTGAACCGTAAGGAAGGGACTCCCCAGGGACTTCCCAGGGAAACCCCATGGATGCTTTTATGTACATTTCCAATTCCTTCTATTTCACATATGGACACAGCTCACTTTGGCATCACCCTACGTACATGATGTCTCATGTTCCCCTCACCCTGACAGATCTCGATCCCAATCAGATCTCGCCCAATTAGTGCTGTCCTAATATAGGTAGTAGCAGCCTCCCCTAAACTACCTAGATTAGTATTTAAGTTCAGACTCAGCTGTAACACTTCCTTAATCTTGATCTATGCCTTTCTCTGTGACATCCTCGATTTACTGTGAAGCTTGATTGCCCTTTGCTTCTATCATCAAAGCTTCTCGCTTCATCATTACACGTGTCTAGCGATCAGTCCTAGCTGAGGTTAATCTATAACCTCTGCGCCTAGGCCTTTGTTTAGGAACAGTACCATCCCCCTGACATAGTACCACCCGTTGGGAGCCAGAGCACTCAATCTCCCAGTGAAGGGCCATTCCGTACGCAGAACTGCTGCGTGGTCGGTCCCACGCATACGCCAGGCTTGGGTAGGCGCTCCAGAGGGAGAAGGCTAGTGCACAAGACCTCAGCCGGTCACAACTCTTGAGTATCCAGCTCTGTCCTCATTGGGGTTCCCATTCCCCTCTGTTGATACGTGTTGAAGACCCAACCCCTTCAACACTCGTTCCTCAAGCCAATAGAGGACTTCGCCAGAATACCACTGGTTCAAGTTTGTTACAGACTCGCGTAACAGGAAGAAGTGTAACTGAGTGCGTGGGCAATATTGGACGCTGGGATGAAAACAGTTTCTGGAGGGGAGAATTCGATGGATTCAGACATGGGGGAGGATTAGAGATGATGGGTGGTCTTATGTACTGTATATTCGTTTAGGATGTTTCGGGGGCATTTTCCAAACTAAGTTCATCTTCCCAGGTTGCTTCTGATAATGGGTATCCTTTTCAGGCCACAAGATACCGACGATGATGGGTGATGCCTTGGTGTTTTATGATGTGACTGACTTCATATTCTTCTTTAGTTGCCAAAAGATCTGGTGGCGGTTGAGGGAAATTGGGGCTCTGTTCATATATTTTGGTATAGGGGGTGAGAAGGGAGGCATGGAAGACTGGATGTATTTTCCAGGACGATGGTAGGTTTAATTCATATGCTACTGTGGAGATGGCCCTTTTGATGGAAAAGGGGCCATGTCATTTAGAGGATACTTTTCAATTGAATGATAGGGGTAGATTGGTGGCTTCTACATAACCATACTTGTTGTCCAATGACAAAGGGGGTGAACCTGTGTCAGTTCCTATCTGTCATGATCCGTTGGAAGTTGGCAAGAGTGGATTTGGCTTCCCTTTGAGTGGAGGCTAGTTCAGTAAGCTGGTTAGTTAGATGGGAGACAAAGGTTGGGCTGATTTTAGAGTAGGCCCAAGGCTGGTATCCCATTCTTAGGAAAAAGGGGGATTGTTTGGTTGCTGAATGAGTCATGGAATTGTGATGAAATTCAGCCATGGGTAGTAGATTGGGCCAGGATTTGGATTTCTCTTGGCAGAATAATCGGAAATAGGTTTCAAGTTCTTGGTTGACTTGTTTGGTTTCTCCATCAGTTTGGGGGTGGTAGGTGGTGGACAGGGCTACATCATAGTGGAGGAGGTGGGAGAGTTTGAGAGCGAAGGTAGAGGCAAATTGGGAACTGCGGTCGGATATGACATGGTCATGGAGTCCGAACCAGGGGAATGCATGTTTATACAATAGGGAGGCAATGTCAGCAGTGAAGACCATCTTGGAACATGGGATGAAAAGTACCCAGATAAGGCCATGGTCCACCACAATCAGAACGGTGTCCAGCAGGCCGACAGAGGGCAGGCCAGACATAAGGTCCATGGTAATGTGCTGGAATGGGCAAGTCGTGGTAGTGGGCACCAGAGTGAGAGGGGGGCAAGTGGGGTGAGTGTTCACCTTATGCTGTTGATAGATCGCACAGCCGGCAATATAATGGTGGATAAACATAGATATGCCCAGCCACCAGTAGTCACGGGAAAGGAGAGCCAGGGTACGGGCAGCACCCACGTGGCCCGGCTAGTCCCAAGGGACATGACGGTAAGGGCATTGGCAACTAAGGGATTAGTCGCAGAGAAGGTGGCAATTTTCTCAACTATGGCAAGATCAAGTGAATGGGAGAAGACCGAGTCAGGGAGAAGTTGGAGGGCGGCATTATTCCTGGAAGTGTTGACAGCATCCTGCCAGGAGAGGGCATTAGCAAGGCCCATCTGGGAGCCAGGAAGGTGGGTGAAAGTAAGGTCATAGTCCTGCAAGAATATTTGCCACTGAGCATGTCGGGAGGAGAGTTTGTGGGGTTGTTTGAAATATAAGAGGTTCTTATGGTTGGTGAGGATAGTGATGGGGAGACCGGTAACATGGAGATAGTGGCACCATTCTTCCAACCCATGAATGACCATGAGGAGTTCTTGGTCATAGATGTCTTGGTTCCATTCAGCCTGTCCAAAGGATTTGGAGATATAGGAGCAGGGGTGGAGATTGCCATTTCCATCTTTCTCCATAAATACTCTGCCCACAGTCATTAGGGAGGCATTGGTCATAACGAAGAAAGGTTTTGCAGAATCTGGGGTGCGGAGTACGGGCTGGTTTAGAAAGGCATTCTTAAGTGTGCAGAAAGCACACTCCTGATCAGTGCCCCATTGCCAAAGAGCTCCTTTACAGGTAAGATCATGAAGGGGATGTGTAATGTCAGAGAAGGCGGGAATGAACTTCCAGTAGAAGTTACAGAAACCCAAGAAGGAGCAAAGCTTGGAGATGTTCTCTGGTGGATGCCAGTCTTCAATGGTGGAGAGCTTAGTGGGATCCATGGAAAGCTGCCTTTGTCACTCCATTTGGACTCTATGAACCCACTATTATGTTTGTTGGACTCTGTAATTCTCCCGCCACCTTCCAGCCTTACATGGACAACACCGTCACTGATGTTACGCGTGTGTGTAACACCTAGCTCCGTCAAGAGCGATGTAGCAGCAACCGGGCTTTATACCGTATGCTATGGACGAGCTGCAGAAACCGGACTGGCACCGTATGCAGCGAGCAGAGTTCCGGCGTGGAACCTGGACA
>JBBPNY010000504.1:0-16714 GCA_038091165.1 Rubroboletus pulcherrimus
ACAGCGTATCTTCTGGCGTAACCTCTCATAAGTCTTCTGGCTACTTCCGAGTGCCAGCTAAACCTAGGTCTTTGTGACTCCACACGAACAGTACCAGAACCTACGGTGCTGAACGCGTCGTAACAAAAGAACTAGCTGAAACTATTGCAATTGCTACTTAGCCTTTGCCCACCATTTCAAATCTCCAAGAAATCCTCTGCGACCCGGACCTCTCGGTCGAGGATAGGGCATACTATCAACATCAATTACAACAGGAAAGGGCTGCCGCCACCATTAGACAAAACGAATTTGCCCAGCATCAACGAACTCAACGACAACTTGAGCAACAGAACCGGCCTCGAACCACCGACTCGCCCACTCCTACCCCCAGCCGTCAGGGATTTAACCCAGTTCAACGACAAATAAAAGAACGTTCCCCTCCACCTGAAGACATACATCTCCCAGGACCAGGTTCCGAACCGGAAGAAGAAGAACCGGAATACGATTCCGACGATTCCGATAACATGGGAAAAGAAGCACTCCCGAAAGATTTCACTGGCAAGGTGGAAGACGCCAACTGGTGGCTGAATGCCATTTGAGCCTATAAGGACATCAAAGGAGACAAAATGACTGACCATGAGGCGGTCACTATTGCCCTCGCCCGAATGGGGGAAGGGCAGGGAATGGTATTCGCCGAAGGGTATTATACCAAATTAGCCACCAAGGCCGACTATAGGAAATGGTCGACCTTCGAGGAGGAGTTTAAAAGTGCCTTCACCTCAAGAGACGAAGCGGAGAATGCCCGACGACAACTAAAGAATATCAAAATGGATAAAGTCACGGCCACTGCTCTTAAAAACTACAATACCCGGTTCACCCTGATGGTGGGACTCTCCGGAATGACAGAAGAAGACAATGGCCCAGTCCTCCGCGACTATTACGCCGCCGGACTACCTTTTGAGTTAGCTTCGGACCTCTTGCACGGTTCCGAACCGAAAACTCTTAAAGAATGGCAAGCCAACGCCAGACGACAAGTCCAGAACCACGAAAGACTTCGGGATCTTAAAAGAGGAACCTTTCAAACTACCCGAAGGGATCCTAACACTATGGACGTAGACCGCATTCATCTTTCTGGCCCCGAATGGGCACGTCATAATCGAGAAAAGAGATGCTACGTTTGTCATAAAATCGGATGTATGAGTAGGCGACATCCCGGACATCCCCAATATCGACCCCAAAACACCTCGTCATCATCCTCCCCTCCGCGTCCTCCCAGAAACCCAGAACGAACCAGAACCGTTCAAACTATTCAAAGCCAATCCCCCGACGAGTTGGACTCCTATATCGCTGGACTTGCCAAATCCACTAAACGCGACGAAATCCTTCGTACTCTAAAAATGAGCTACGACGAAGACGTTGAAGAACCCCACGCTACCGAAGATGTAGAGCAAGTTCGCCAAGTACAAACTACGGATTTTTAAGTAGGAGACTTGCCACAACGTCAAGCTCTCCTACCCTACCCACTGTAATTGTACCCAGTGAAGAGAAATCAATCTTTGTTCCCCTTTCTCTTTCCGCAGTGGGAGGAAAAAATGTTGTATCAACCCCAGCTCTGGTAGACTGTGGAGCGACCGCATGCTTCATCGACTATGCCTTCACCAAGCGAAATTGTCTCCGTCTCATTCCTCTCTCTCACCTGCGCCAAGCGTTCAATGCCGATGGAACTGAAAATCGGATGGGAGAAATCCGTTATAAGGTCAAACTTCATATTTGGATCGACAATGACAAAGAAGATCGAGACTTCCTCATCCTCTCTAGTGGGAAACATCAAAACATTATCCTAGGAATGTCTTGGCTCGCTGAACGAAACCCGGTAATCGATTGGGCTAATCGAAAAGTAACTGTATCTCCCCAAACCGCCCCTAGGAAACGAAATGGTCTAGAAACCCTCGGACAGCGATACCTCCGAAGATATCTCTGAAACGATGTCAATGCGAAACTGGCAAAACTTTGGATAAAGAAGTTTAACCACCTTCCGGAACGGGTCCGGAAGGTTACTCTCTCAACAACATTGGCTCAAGAAGCTAAGCGACTGCAGACAGCTATACCGCTGGAGTATACACATTTCTCGGACGTCTTCGCCAAAGAAGAAAATACCGAACTTCCCCCTCCACGATCCTTCGACCATGAAGTTCGTCTATTGCCAAGTTTCGTACCCAAGCGGGCATCCAACTATTCCCTCAACCCCGAGGAACTTGCTGCTTGCGAGAAATTTGTTAAGGAAAACCTTGCAAATGGGAAGATTCAACCGTCGAAATCTCCCCAAGCAGCACCATTCTTCTTTGTGCAAAAGAAGGATGGAAAACTACGCCCGTGTCAAGATTACCGGTACATCAATAGCCATACTGTGAAGAACGCCTATCCACTTCCCCGCATAAACGACCTTCTCGATAAGCTGAAGGGATCTTCCATCTACACCAAGCTGGACGTCCGATGGGGATACAATAACGTCCAGATCAAACCCGAAGATCGATGGAAGGCCGCCTTCGTCACTCCATTCGGGGTGTACGAACCTACTGTAATGTTCTTCGGCCTCTGTAACTCGCCTGCCACCTTTCAAGCATATATGGATGACGCCTTTGCCGACTTCATCGCTGAAGGATGGCTAGTTGTCTATATGGACGACGTGCTCATCCATTCGTCCAATGCAGAAACCCACCATGAACGGACTCTCAAGGTGCTGCAGCGTTTCCGTGAACAACATCTGTACCTGAAACCAGAAAAGTGTCATTTCAACCTGGCGGAGGTGGAGTACCTCGGGCTTGTCGTGTCCCACGACTGTATCAAGATGGACCCAACCAAACTCTCTGCGATTGAGGACTGGCATCCACCGGAAAATGTCTCCAAATTACATTCCTTCCTCAGCTTTTGCAACTTCTATCAGAAGTTTATTCCGGCCTTCTCCGACATCACTCGCCCCCTCCATGATCTCACTCGAAAAGGGGCACTTTGGCAGTGGGGAACAGATCAGGAGCGGGCCTTCCGCACTCTCAAAAATGCTTTCCTGAAGCAACCGATCTTGCGCACTCCCGATCCAACGAAGCCGTTCTTCGTCATGACCGACACCTCCCTGTCCGCCGCTGGGGGTGTGCTTATGCAGAAGGATGGGAATGGCGACCTCCATCCATGCTCCTACATCTCTAAATCTTTCGGACAGGCAGAACGGAACTACGACATCTACGATCGGGAACTCCTCGCCGTCATCTATGGATTGGAGGAATGGCGCCACTATCTCCGGGGAACCGGCCTTCCCGTCACCATACTTACCGACCACAAGAATCTCCTGTACTTCAGACAACCCCGTAAACTGTCTTCTCGACACGCCCGGTGGCAGATGTTTTTGCAAGATTACGACCTTACCTTCCGCCACCTCCCGGGTTCCCAGATGGGTCCTGCGGACGCCCTTTCCCGTCGGGACACCATCGACACCTCCGGGGACAACGCCACTCTTCAGCTTCTTCCGGACTCTGTTTTCTCCCGGTCACTCGACCTTGCCATCATTGACAAGATCGCCGCGTCCTCCGCTGCTGACCCGCTCGTTGCCAGCGCCCTGACTGCCATGTCCCTCCAGTCTCCTCCCTCGTGCTCGGCCCGATGACTGGTCCTATGACGGGGTCAATCTTACCTTCCAGGGCCAATTGTACATCCCTGATGATTGTCGGTTGCCTCTTGTCTCGTCTATCCATAACGCCCCACACGGCAGTCATGCGGGGGCAGCCCGCACACTTGCCCTCCTTTCCCATGATTATTGGTGGCCGGGCATGTCCACCTTTGTCCGGCATTACATCACTGGTTGCGCCATCTGTCAGCAACATAAGGTTAACACTCACCCCACTCGTCCTCCTTTGACCCCGGTTCCCACCACCGCCACTCGCCCGTTTCAGCATCTCTCCATGGATCTCATTTCCGGTCTTCCTTCCGTCAGCCCCCTTGACACTGTCTTGGTCGTGGTGGACCACGGCCTTACCCGGGGGGTGCTCTTTATCCCATGCTCCAAGGCGGTATCCGCTGCCGACATTGCTACCCTGTTTTACAAACATGTGTTCCCTCGATTCAGACTTCATGATCGAGTCATATCTGACCGAGGCCCACAATTCGCCTCTACCTTCGCTCTCGAACTCTCCCGCCTTCTCCATTATGATGTCGCCCTATCTACTGCATACCATCCCCAGACCGACGGCGAAACGGAACGGGTTAACCAAGAACTTGAAACCTACCTCCGACTGTTCTGTCAAGAGAAGCCCGAATCTTGGCCAGATCTACTCCCAATGGCGGAATTCCATCATAACTCCATGACCCACTCTGCAACCAAACAATCCCCGTTCTTCCTAATGATGGGGTATCAACCTCGTGCCTACCCGAAAATAGGCCCGACCTTCGTCTCCCATTTGACTAACCGGCTTACTGAACTGGCCTCAGCACAAGAGGAGGCCAAATCTGCTTTAGCCAACTCCCAGTGGATCATGACTAACAGGAACCGACACCAATTTGTTCCCTTCACCGTAGGGCAGCAAGTATGGCTAGAAGCCACAAACCTTCCCCTATCGTCCAATCGAAAACTGTCCCCTAAACGACACGGCCCCTTTTCCATTAAAAAGGCCATCTCCGCTGTGGCATATGAACTGAACCTTCCCCTGTCTTGGAAAATACACCCGGTCTTTCACGCCTCCCTTCTCACCCCCTATGTTGAAACGGACGAACACGGCCCCAACTTCCCCCGACCGCCACCGGATCTTTCGGCATCCGAAGAAGAATACGAGGTCAGCCATATTATAAAACACCGAGGCACTGCCCATCGTCGCCGGTATCTAGTCGCCTGGAAAGGATACCCGTTATCTGAGGCAACCTGGGAAGATGAACTAAGTTTGGGAAATGCCCCCGATGTCTTGAAAGGATATAAGGCTGTCCACCACCTGTAACCTCATGTCTCCACCCACCGATTACCTCTCAGAACCAATCGAATACTCCCCCGCTACTACGCTCGTCATCCCCGCATCAGATATTGCTTTCGCACTCGGATATACCTCCTCCCAACTCGCCTGGCTTCGTAGAACGTTTAACATCTCTACTCTTGAAGGCCTCTCCGAAGCCCTCCGCCACCCCCGTACCCACCAGTGTTTCTGCCACTACGACGATTGTCCGTGGCACTACTAGATCTATGGTTATCTTCCTCCCTATTCCTCCTACCAACTCCGCCCTCCAAGTCCCCGATATTCCCCCCGTCCACATTCACCGTTTCGGGTTCATCACCCAACAATTAGTTTTCATTGCTGTCCTCCAATCTTTAGATTTCGATGCCTTCCTTACCTCGCATCAACCTCTTCACTCCTCCGTCATCCTATTGCGTCTTATCAACGCCTACCGACGAGTCTATCTCCACCAAACGTTCTTTACACAGAACGACCGACGATATGGGACCGGTCCTCACGACTCCTCCCTCTCTGAATCCCTCTCATCCCTTAGGAGCGAAGTATTGGACCTCCTGTACTACGCAGGCTTCGCTCGAGTTGTCAACGAGATTCCTCCCCCACAGATCGCCCACATCATTCGACCCCTCCTCCAAGTGGCTACCCAAGCGGAACGGATTGGCTATCTCACTGAGGCGATGACTTTTCCCAATCCTCCCATACACCTGCAGACTGTCGTTAACGACCGCCCCTCTGAACAATCCTCTCCCTCCCCCTCTCCCGTTCCTATCCCCGATCCGTCTATCCGAACCTTCGCCTCCATCCAGGAGTCCTACGCCACCTACCCCAGACCCCCTACTCCATTTCCGGAACCTCCTTCCCAAGTATTCAGCCCTGCGAGCTCGACTCCGGAAAGAGGCGAGAACCAATCGCCCCTTGCCACCTCCATCGCTTCAGAAACGAGTTCAAGGGATTCCTCCAGGACCCCATTCTCCGAAGTCTCTAACACATCCCCCATACCTCTCCCTCGTTGCCCCAGACCTGCTGATGAAGCCGCAGCCCCTCCTTCTCAGCAACGAACCCTCCGTTCCAGGGCAAGAATCACTCGAGCTTCACGACGTCTCGCACAGGCACTCAGCACCACCGTTCCCGCTTCCCCCCAACCCTATCCCGTTATCTGTCCCACTTCCGACCGACCGGTCTGTTTCGGATGTGGGGAACCCGGACACTTCCGCCCCGACTGCCCCACCACTCGTTGCCCCTTTTGCAACCGCCTTGCCCCGGGTCATCCAGTCCTGTGCTGTCCCCAGCAACGATGCTCTCTCTGCGGTCGCAGAGGCCATACTCTCGGACGATGCCCTCAAGCAACTGCAACTCACCCCGGGGGAGGATGGGACGAGTGGAATCCCGATGACCAATACGACTACGAAGTCAACGCCGGTGACCAATCTGGACCCGACGTCTGATTATGGGGAGTTCATTCGCGAAACGGTGTATTCGCCTTACGAGGGGGGTATTGTTACAAACCACCCACCATCCTCATCGTACGATCCCTCTTTTCTTCCGATCTCTCCTCTTTGTCTATCTCCGGTCTCTTCTCCATATCGTTTCTATACGATCTGATCGTGACCAAACTAACTGTACCATACTCTCAGTTCCTCCTTCCGGACCCTTCGGAACCACACTGCCTTTCCTATCCCATCCGTGTTTCACCTAGCGTTTCATTGTACCAACCGGTTTCCTGTCATGTCCCCTTATGGGACATGTAGGCCTCGTAGTACGCCTTGGTTCCCCTCCCTTCTGGACACAGCTTGGTCTGTGCATCCGCTTGTACCGTATATAAAGTACCTTTGCTACAGAGCTAGCTCCCCAGCTAGTTCTACGCAATAACAGCGTATCTTCTGGCGTAACCTCTCATAAGTCTTCTGGCTACTTCCGAGTGCCAGCTAAACCTAGGTCTTTGTGACTCCACACGAACAGTACCAGAACCTACGGTGCTGAACGCGTCGTAACAGTAGTCTCAACCCTAGTCCCTAGTTTAGTCCACTTGTATCACTAACGGGATCTTCGCTCCTCGAAGTTCTCTGTTGATATTAAGGCAACTCAATCAGCTTCTTTCATCTCCCACTCGCCAGGCTTGTGTTAGCCTGCAAAGTAGCCTCTGGTCCCCGTAGTGGTGTGCTCTCGAGTACTTCAACCCTACGAGCGTTGCTCCCGCAACAGCCGCCAGCAAAAACGAACTAACTCTAGCCTTCATAGACGACACTGCCTTTGTGGCAACCAGGCCAGATTTCATAACCACCCACACCATACTACAAGACATGCTCCACCACCAAGACGGCGGCTTCGACTGGTCCAAAGACCACAACTCGAAGTTCGAAATGTCAAAGTTTGCGCTTATGGATTTCTCCATGGACAAGAAGAAGTCATGCCCAGCAATGAACATCTGTAATACCGCCATAACCCCCACACACTCGCATCGTTTTCTAGGGGTCATCCTGGACAATGAACTACGTTGGAACAACCACGCTAATTACACCATAGGGAAGGGAACTGCATATGTTCTGCAGCTCCGCCGTCTCTCTCTCACCTCCAGAGGTCTCTCACTCTCGCTAATGAAGCGACTTTACATATCGGTAGCCACCACCAAGATGTTATATGCAGCCAATGTTTGGTTCCGCCCCATGTACACAGGCGACAACGACACCCCACAATGTGGGTCCATCACAGTAGCGAAGAAACTGGCCTCAGTCCAATGGATGGTGCTCCTAACCATGATGGGTGCCATGCGTACGACAGCAACGAACACCCTGGAAGCCCACACTAAGATCATGCCCATTGCACAGCGCATCCAGAATCTCTCCCACCGCGCAACACTACGACTCACCACCACACCATCCTCACACCCCCTCCACCCCCTCATATGACATGCTTCCAAGCATTTCATCAAATGTCATCAATTGTCCCTATACCTACTGACACATGCCTACAAAATTGACCTGACAGCAACCGAAACCCTCATACCATCGTGCAAGAACCCTGAAGAGATGAAACTGTATACCACAACTATCGCTGCATCCAAGGAGGCAGCAATTGAACAACACGACATGGTCACCACAGGGACAAAAGTCTACACAGATGGATCAGAGCTAGATGGAAAGATTGGCACCGCTGCAATTTTATTTAACCGAAACCACTCCCCCCGTATACTAAAATACCACCTAGGGTCAGCTGAAAACCACACAGTATATGAAGCTGAAGCAGTGGGCATTATGCTCACAGCCCAACTACTCACGACGGAGCAAGATCTGGACCTTCCCATTCATATCTACACCGACAATCAGGCTATCATACAATCCAGTGACCTCTTCACCACTAAGCCAGGCCACTATCTGATAGACGAATTCTCTATATTGATCAGACGTATACAAAAGACCACCTCTGTGGGAAGAAGGACATCAGAGTATGCTGGATAGCCAGCCACGAGGGTGTGGAAGGCAACGAGAGAGCAGATGAAGAAGCAAAAGCCGCTGCACAGAGCACTGCACAAGGCAGCACCTGGGCTAGGCTCCCGCTCTATCTCCGCAGCCGCCCCCTCCCAACGAGCATCTCAGTGCAGATACAGAGACAGCACAGACAAGAAAAGGACAGATGGAAGTGCACCTGGGCACAATCACGCCATTTTACGCATACCAACAACCTCGACCCGAAACTTCTCTCTGGCTCATTCCCCACCCTTACAACCAGCCTATCCAAACACCACATTCGCTATCTTGTGTGGCTATGCACAAAACACTGTCCCCTCAATGCCCATCTACATCGTGTTGGAAAGGCTGTGTCACCCAGCTGTAATTACTGCCATGGAGAAACCGAACACATTTACCACTATCTGTTATCTTGTAAACGATTCGTCCAGGAACGTCAAACCCTTGTCAGGCAACTGGGCCACCATGCCAACAATGTCAAGTATCTTCTCACCAACCCCCATGCTACAGAGCACCTAATCTGATTCATCAATTCCACCAAGTGCTTCGCTACAAAACGCCCCCCCAATGAACCCCACTCTGCTAGCTAGCAGACACCCTTTTACACTACTCTCACTACAAAAGGCCCTCGCCCCCCAGGCAAAATGCTGGATAAGTCGGGGGAAGAAACACGAGGCTCTCGCTCATTCCCAGCGATGGCCCCCCTTTCTTCTGTTCTCTGCTAATCTACTCACTGTCAATAACTCCCTCTCCCTACCCGTGCCTGCATTCCCTTTCGTACAAAGTCACTCTGTGACCTGTACATGTTTCCATCATGTCATGTCAGCCATCACCATATCACATATGTTACCACTCAGGAGGCCGCTGATTCAGCAATCTGTGCACCTAAAACCAGCCGGCAGGAACAGTGGGACCAAGGGGAGGTTCTTACCCAACCTACCCTCTGGGACATTTGCGAGATTAGGGATGTGGCGGGGACACAGGTGTCCCCCTCTTAGCTCCTAGTTACATGTTTTGTCCTACATAGGGTACAGTACCCCAACAGGACAGTAATGTGGACTCAAAAAAAAAAAAAAAAAAAAAGCATGCGATGGATCCACCCCGACGATTACGGATGTACGCACTTCACGGCACCTTTTACCCCTCGAATTTTGTCTACCCACGCACCCCGCGTTTCGTGCTCCAACGCCCCGAGTTCGATGTGTCCGACGTACAGATGTTATTCGGCATGCTCTACAGCAGCTCGGATGATTGGAAGAAAGAACGAGGATGGATGTTGAGGATGTTGGCGGATGGCATGGCGAGCTCCGACAATTGGAAGGTACTGATGTAACGACACACGTGGGATTTGGTGGCCAGCCCTTTCCAGAGCTCAAAGAACGATGCAACCATGCGCGCGGGCATCTTGGAGGGCAGTGGGTTCGTTCGTCGGAGGGCCATCGAAACCTCCAGACTGACTGTCAGATTTCTTTGGGGGAGATGAATCTGACGTGCAACCCACGAGCATGCACTTCCCTCGTCTCTTTGATCGTGGATCGAGATGCAGGTGGGGACAACCCTGGTCCCTGGCAAGGAATCGATGGCGTAGCTTCGCATTTTGGAAAATGCCCTCATCGTGGCCGACACCTCCAGGTTGACTCGCGCGACGGGAGACCAGTGGTGTTCGGCCGCCCGTCGATGCTTGTCTTCTCTCCTGGGGAACAAAGGTACAGATGATCCATATCGGCTTGGTGTTTCAAAAGCCAATAGCAACACGTTTGTTCAAGACAAGAAGATGGCTATCCCCCAGCAGGGCGCCGCGATCGCCCTACGGCTCAGCCAGACCCCAGGCATACCCGGCCATTCCCTCCGCGATGTCCTCTCACGCGCTGCAGAGTACCCACAACATCTCGCACCTGCGATCCACCTTTGTCGATTGCGACAGCCTTCTGAGCGAAACTCGCACGCGCTTGGGCTACCACTAGCACTGCATCGCGCGCAAGGACTACATGATGTACTGACAACGGACGGACCGCTCCGGAGATGAACGTTCAAATATGGTTCAAATATGAGCGTCTATCCACTACATTTGGAACGCCGATGGTGCGCGAACTTCAGCGCGAAAGTCCCAACCTCAATGGACGCGGGAAGGTCCCGCCGGTGAAACCCACCTTTGTTTGAGACCCATCGTGGAACTCAACTTGAAGTTCCGTATGAGGGCAGAAAGATCGGCCTGTTCCGGTTCAACACGGTCAGAAACATGGCAGGTCTAACAAGGATGAATGACCAGCGTATATATACCTTGAACTCGGCGACAGCAAATCCACGGAGAATCGAGGGATGGGTGACCGGGATTGGCGAGAATGGCGTGACGACGGGTCAACTAAGGGGAATGGTGTCGTCCTCCGTGGTCTATTCACGGAAACGAGGTGGGTTGAGTACTTGGGAGGAATCGGGAAAAACACACTATGTGTGACGCTTCTCCGAGGAGGACATGTAAGCGCAAGGTTTCGTGCACTACCGCATCGAGGTACGGAAATCCGTTTGTCAGTTGTTCCCATGTCGGATCTCCATCGATCTAGGCTCCTCGAGGAGTATGCTCTGAGCGTCTTGATCTTTACATAGTTCGATGAGTGCCCACTACAGACAAAAACATTTGAATTCGAAGAAGAAAACGAGCGAGAAAGGCCATTGTAGACGTACGGTCAGGCTGACTAAAAGCAGTGCCAAACCAGAAACAGAACAGATGGACAAGGGTTGGTACTTACTTGATGTTGTGTCGTAGCCAGCGAAAAGGAGCACCCTCATCTGCATCGCGGATGTTGATCACTTGTTCTATTGTTGTTGAATCCTCGCGCGACAACCTCCTCTGGTGTCATATGAAGCTCCGAATCAGTGCTCTCCGCCTTGACTAGTGCGCTCTGTTATTCAAATCACGAAACTATCATCCAAGACACTCACTCAACAGGCCGATTCTGGACTTGTCCTGTTCTCCCTCTGCTAGGCTCTATTCCTTCTCCTTTTCTGTCCTTGCGAACAGCCGGGCAGAAATTGTACCCATACTATCGTTCAACGTCTTTGACAACTTCGTTCGAGGGTTCGGCAATTTTAAGATCCAAGGGAACAGACGCGCAAAAAGGAAAGGATGATCGAAGACGGGGGACGGTTGAGTGTTACTCATTTCCTCGAAAGCGGTGGCGACGACGGTTTTTTCCCCTTTGAAAGGAGCAAAGTCGTGTGAAAACCCAGCGATGTCGATGGTATCGAGACTCCAAGGCGGTTTGAGAGCTCAAACGTCGTGATATCAATGATGGACGTACGATATATGGCTCATCCTTATCATATGTAAGTTATCGGATGGAGTCTACATCAGAAACAGTCATCGAATATCACATACTATTCCTAAACTTCGATGGCTGCACCCATCGGCGCGATCCTGAAGAAGGTCATCCCAGATGGCCTTTGTCTGTTCATGCGTTTTCAGCATTGATGATGGCGACGTGACAAGAAGGCTACCTTATACGCGCAGAGTTGTAGAAGACCGGTAATAGCTTCCGAATAGCTGCAACGCTAAATGCGGGATTCAGAGACTTTCGCAGACTATGCAAACAGTCAACGATCGTATAGATTAGGACTACCAACAGAGCACACATACCGTTTGTGGATATTTCCGTGTGTCGTCAACAAACTGTCCCTCCCAACCTACCGCAGAATGGTCAAATGACAGCATATCATCGGCCGTTTTCAGGAAACGCACCATCATACCAGTCACAAATTCACCAAGCGGCCCGTCAGTATGTATGTTGTGGTCTCCTTGGCGTAAAAGTGAGCAATTGCTTTCGGATCACACAATACAATGCGCGTCGTTCCTAGGACGGATGGAACTTGGCATATGGCTCCGTATTCGTTAGCCCATGCTTCATAGATATCTGGGCTGTCGGGGGTTGAGAAGAAGAACTTGGGAAAGCCTAATATTCTTGGAAGGAGGTCGAAATATTGAGATATGTGGTTCTGGCGCGACGATGCGCGGCACGAGCAAGACGGATGAGCGTCCACGTGAAGAAGGAGACTGCGCCCTTACTCTTTCAAGTTATGGATGGGTGTAAGGTTGGCAAAGTACAAACGGAACTCGGGATTTCCCGCTTGAACCCCACTTACAA
This sequence comes from Rubroboletus pulcherrimus, assembly GCA_038091165.1. Lineage (NCBI taxonomy): Eukaryota > Fungi > Basidiomycota > Agaricomycetes > Boletales > Boletaceae > Rubroboletus > Rubroboletus pulcherrimus. The sequence goes on from JBBPNY010000504.1 coordinate 12,571, forward strand.
GACATACAGCACAGCATCGTAAGTTTTCCCGATTATCGTAACGTATGTACCACGACATTTAGATAATCTAGCCACCTACTCTCAGTGCAATATCCAAGGTGACGAGCAACACCGGGCCATCCAAGGATCAAATGATTCGCTAGTCGTGGTGAACATGGCACCAAGATTAAGCAAACGCCAACAACGAGAGCAAGAAGAGCTCCTAGCGCTCGCTAGCAGCAACCCCTCCCACGCATCTCCACATACCGATCTGCACGAATCCAGTGAGGAAGCAGAGTCTGTGGCTCCTGCAAAGACTGGTTTCACAGCAGTAAGTCTCACTCCAGAAACTGATGGGTGGACATCATGGCGATTCACCCAGCTTTTCACGCCAGACGAGGAGCCAGAGGCTGCAGAGAGCGGGGACGAAGACACTACAAAACCTGCCAAGTCTCGCAAGGTATGAAACAAAACCTCTACGTGCACGATGGACCTCACGTCTCAGGCTCGTAGACGAAGAACAGAAAGAAAAAAGTTACTTCCCTACCCCACAACGAGGGGGGTCCGCCTGCAGTGAAACCCGATGTCCCGCTGGCTCAGACAGCTTCACGGATCAAGCCTGTTTCGAAAATGCCCAAACCAAAAGACAAGAAGAAAGACGAGACAAATGACTTGGACAAAGCCCTCGCGGAACTTTCGATCAAGTGCGTCGTATCGATTTTAGTCATTCCCTCGATTGTCTCATGTAACTGTTCAGATATCCAGACCTTCAACGGACTGCGCCGAGTACCTCGACTGATGCGTGGGCAACCAAACTTTCCGCCCTCTTCTCTGTCTCTGTTTCTCACCTTGACGCAGAGTCCGAACTGAAGAAGTTCTTCGGCTCTAAAGCCGTCTCGGCTGCCCAGGCTGCCACACCCATCTCTTCCCCGAACAAAAGCCGCCGTGGGGTACAATTACAGGCATAGCGGTCTCAACTAACGCGCCCGCAAGCGTCATGGGGTATGATTAAGCAACGGGAGGGTCTGTCGGCCCGACCACTCACAGATGAGGAGACAGCTAGGAAGGTGAACAAGGGTCCGGCAGGCCCTGGAAAGTGGTGGGCGGTGGAGTATAGCAAGCGTTACAAGGGCGTCACGAAGACATTCATGCAGGCTGTCATGACTGGGGGTAGGTGCATATGTACGTCGCGGTCAGTCAGTTTTCATAACAACGGTCGGTGTAGACCCGGAGACACTCTGGCAGGTCTTACAGAGAATGCCTTGGCACGTAGATACGCTGCTTCAGCTTGCAGAAGTCTATCGACATCGTGAAGGTCTGTTGAATTGCATATCGTGTATCCACTCACTGATATATCCGATTCTTCAGAGTACAGTCAGGCGGTGGAGTACGTCTCGCGAGCCCTTTATGCCTATGAGCGTGCATTCCTTGGCGCGTTCAGTTTCACGAGCGGAAATAATAGACTCGACTTTGATCGCGTGGAGAACAGACCATTCTTCCTTGCAATCCACCGACAAGTTATGTGAGCTAACTCGCAGGACCTCGGTTCCGTTAAATGAACACTTACGCTGTGTTTAGAGACCTACAACATCGCGGGTGTCCCCGAACAGCACTCAAACACGCACGGCTGCTCGTTTCCCTTGAACCCCTGTCGGATCCTCATGGGGTCTACTTACACCTTGACTACCTTTGTGTCAAGGCAGGCGTGGGTGATTGGTTGTTGGACGTGTGGACGGTTTACCGAAGCACGGAGATGCGTGCGAGTATATAGACCCGAGCGTCTTACCTGGTTGGTCATATGCAAGAGCTCTAATTCTGAGAGCCAAGGAGAGGGAGAGGAAGGATCGGGGCGAGGTAGCAACGTTATGTTAGTCGTCGGACCGTATTCTGATTATTGTTCCTTAGGATTTCAAGGAGGAGAGCACAGAAGCGCTTCGACAGGCAATTCTTGGATTTCCGTCAATAGTCCCCCTTCTAGCCGATAAATGTGAGATTTCACTTTCTGCGGAGGTGCGGGGCCACAAGGGATTCCGTATTCACACAGACTGAACGTAGGTCCGTGTTTTCTGAACTGATTGCAGGCTGACGATACTCCAGTGGCCTGTCCCCGGAAGAAAGCATGCTCCATCTCCTTTCTCATCTGTACGCGCAACGTTCCTCTCCTCTCTGGAAGTCTTCTGGTCACGCTTCATGGCTTTTGGACACAACAAATTCAGTTCTGTCGACACTTTCCACTCAACGTACACACCCAATCCGTAACGAATTCCTCCGTACCTTCACCTCCCTCGCGCTGCGGCACTCGATCTACCGCCACGTCTTCGTCCTCGAACAAACCCATGCTCAGCCCCAAAATCGCACACTAACCGCCTTCATACCACCTGATATCACACAGGGCAGGCAGCTCGCATGTGATCCTCTTCCTCCACCCTCTGCCCTCTCGACATACGACGCCGCATTCTTCGCCGGCTCGGAAGACCCGTTTGCGCTCGGGCCGACCCGTTCGCGGAGACGCACGCAGGCGGAGGAGAGACAACTCGCGCGACTGATCCCCGACGCGGCCACGCGCGCTCAGATTCTCGCCTTCTTTGAGCAGAACGCGTGGCTTGCTGCACAGGTGCCGGGTGGGGTAGTTGAGTTCGTGCAAATGATGGCGGAGATGCCGGAGGATGCGTTGCATGAGATGATGTTGGGTGCCGAGATGATGCGTGAGGCGGGTGCGGGTGCGGGTGTGCAACCGGGGTTGGCGGATCGGGGAGCCATGCCTGGGGAATTGCCGCTGGACGAGGAGGTCGAGGTGTTTTGGGAGGCAGAGGATGGTGGTGGTGACGTGGATGACCTGCCACCTGGCCACCCTGAGCCAGACCACCAGGACGGCAGAGTGAATACAGCGGAGGAAGAGGAGGAGGAGGAGGAAGAGGAAGAGGAAGACATCGCGGTGAGTGAAACAGTAACCCATCGGCTTCCCATGGGGTTCTGTTTCTGAATTTCAACACCTATCTAGCCGATGCCTATCCGCGTGGTACGCAACCTTCTCAACCGGCTCTGGGGAGGTGCGCCGGCCCAGGAAGAATCGTCGGACGAAGGTGGCGGCGACAGCGAATGAACTGACAAAACTTCAACATTGGGAGGTTGATGCTCGGACTGGCCATGGTTTAATGATGATTGTGTCACCTGTATACATTACACTGGATGGGGTCAGTGGTTCTGATGGGACTTGCAATTGATGTCGTATTTCACACAATGTGGCTTTCAAACTGATCAATCATGACTTCTGTTGTGTGTCAGTGACCCAGAGGTGTCTCCCCAAGGTTGTTCCCCATGAGTGAGATTGATCTCAGTGCCTTTGAAAGGACCAGAGGAATGGACCAATGCTAGAACACACAACAACCCAGAGCTAACCTGAAGGCTAGGATTCAGGGTGTAGAAGTGGAATTCCAAGACTAGGGAACATACATGTGCTATGCTACTGACTATATACTAACTACATAACCCTATGCCCTAATGACTAAGCAAGTCTAGGCAGGACTAGACCAATGATGCAACAGGGACGACTAATGACGTATGATGACAATAAAGGCTAGAATGAGCCGGAAAGGGGCCAGACTATGAGGTAATGACTGGGGTGAGGCAAGTACAGGGAGCTGGCACAAGTAAGAGGCTGAGCCAAGGATTAAATGGTGAATAAATAAACAAATGCTAAGGAAAGCGGCAGAAGCTGTGGAACGACACAAGAGACACGACTGATGATGAGAGAGGCAGCAAAAGCTGTGAGTGATAAGATAAGATAGTGAAATACTACCTAATGGATGCGAAACAAACAGCGCAGGGAGCCAGTGGCCTCAAGGAAGTGGCAGAGAGCCCTGGGCGAGACATGGCAAGAGTGTAGCATAGTGTGTACACTGGTGTGATCATTTCATTACCCCCTTTTCAAGGGGAGACCTCTGGACAACCAGATCAATAGTTGGTGAAGTCTACAGGATCCTCCACTGAGATGGAGCCATTGTTGTTAGTGACAACCCATTTGAGACCTTCAGCATCTGTTACGAAACACCCCTTTCTCCACACCTTTTCGCTCACTCTCGCTCACTCAAACACTTTCGCTTTGCAGCACGTGACTTCGCGATCACGTGACCTGCCCGTTCTCTGGCACGTGACCGTTCATCGC
>JBBPNY010000505.1:0-16668 GCA_038091165.1 Rubroboletus pulcherrimus
ACCGCAGGACGCGTGTAGGCCGCTGTTCTGACGCCGTTCCTCTTACTCCTGTTTGTCGCGTGGCCGTCCTGGCACGTTGCCGCGTAACGGGCGGCGCTCCACCGAGGGCAGGAAGAGTGTCGTCTGCCTCCTCCCCATTCTCATCGTCAGAATCCACTGCGACCCGCTTTGCCACCGGCGTCTTCCTCGGTTGCCCTGGAGGGGCAATTGCGTGAGCCTTCGCTGCGGCGGCGGCGACATGTCGACTTGGCGTCACAGGAGGTAAAGGTATAGAAGAAACACCACTGGCTGTTGGCGTCACCCTTCCACCCTCTCCCATCTCTTCATCCTGTTCTGCAGGCGGGGTAACCGGTGTCACGACTGGCACCGTAGCCGTGGCAGTAACAGCCTGCATTCGTTTCATTTCGTCAATCGCTGCCCACTTTGCCCATTCCAATTGCTTGAGGTACATGTATTGTTGTTGTGGACCCACTACGCTTCCAGGCCGAACGATACGCATAAAAGCAATCGCTTCAGCCGCAGTAAACCCATATTTCCAGATGAGATAGGCACCGATCAAAGTGCCAGTTCGTCCCAGACCTGCTTTACACTGGCGGAGAATCGTTACCACGTACCCGCCAAGTAACGACAAGGGAATCGAGAGGAAGGAAATGGCGCACATGAACAGCGATTACTCCGCCACTTTCCACTATCGTGTCCGACAGATCGATAAATGTCCGCACAATTTCGTCCGTTGGGTTCGTGCCATCGTCGAAATAAAGCTCTCGATGGGTTATGCCGCGATCAAGAAACGATTGTTTATCGTATAACTCCGTATTTAGACGAACGACGAGCTTTATACCGCGTTTCTCGAAGTAATCAAGGCAATTGCAGAACGGCGTGGATAATTTGCGCTGAAGGGCGAGATTAACGGCAGGCGTACGAGTGGGACTTGCTGTTCCAGGTCGAGCAGGAGAGGAAGGATCTGCAGCAGCTTGCTTTGCCTCTTTCTGATTCTTGATCCAGGCGGAGTCCACAGGCGATGCGAATGCGATGAAGTTTGGCGTTATCCAGTTCCAGTCCCCGTTCTCAACTTTCTCGTAGTATTCGTATTCTTCCACACTGAACTCATTCATGTCGCACAGACCGTTTTGCATAGCTTTCCACATACCCCACAGACAGTCCTGGATGTTGAGACTGAAGTCGGAAGGTCCACGCCCGGCGTCACGGAAGGGCATAAATTCAAGCTCAGCTATCGGACGAAATGCTTCCCACGGCGCGCGACGTTGGACAATCATCTGAGAAGAGTGTGACGAGTGATGTGAATAGAGGAATAAATACGTACGACATAAAGCGCGATCAGAAGAGCCGCATTCGCTTTCCGCCGCGGGTCATCGGAAGAATACAAGACAAGGCGATGAGATTGGAGGTCCTTATCCTATGATGAAGCCATCAGCGGGATGCCCCTGTTGGTCTGAGTTGTACCCACTTCGAGTAGTTCGTGGATAAGAATGCAAGCCTTGTACACCATCGCAAGATTGAGTGGGCCCCAATCCTGGAAGAAAGAGAGATAAAGTAGCTGGTCATCGATCGTGAAGTAGTAGTAGGTGGCGTCATCGTCGGGAGATGCGGATGGGCCAGCTCTTGGTCTCGCGCGTACACGGGGGTTGTTGGTTGGGTCAGGGGATTGATTGTTGAGGGCGTGTGGACCGGGGGGTGGATGCGGAAAGGTTGTGAAGTAGAGCCTGGTGACAAGCTTGTTGAGTTGATGGGAGTAGACGTAGATTCAGCAGAAGGGACATGCCTGTCTCCGAAATGACACAATGGCTCGCACTTGGGCGCCATGGGGATTTCCGTTGCTGCTTAGTGAAGCAGCGGATGTGGGAGATGCGAGATGTAAGTTGACAGAGGGAAGAAGGCGGAATGTGTGGCAGAGGGAGCGCGACAATAAAGAGCAGTGGCAACGTGCCTCGAGGTAGGCGTTTGGAAGCCAAGAAGAGCTCTTTGGAAAAGGAAAAATGTCCCGTGACCGTCGCGTTCTGTCAAAACACATCAAAACATATCCAAAACAGGACGCACAAACCACAATCTAGGGTTCCCATGGACGACCCTCTCTTCAGAAACGCGCTCTGCCAACGAAGGAGCGACTACGACGCGTCCCGGGGGAGATCGCAGAACAGAGTCTCCAGGGAAATGAACGGTGTGGGTGGCAGGGCATGGGGTGCAAGGACACATGGCTGCATCACAACGACAGCATGTCTTTCACGAGGCAGGGAAACATTACCCAGCTGCCAGGTTGGGGAACCGCTGGAACGGGAGAAGATGCACGTCGTGCGTGTGAGGATCCGAGGATCGGAATGCGATACACGTGTGTCTGTCAGTACAGTGCCTCCGCAGGGTTTTGGCGACTTCATCATGAAGACTGACAGAGAGCATTGAGAGCGATGTTCAGGGGTTATAATCGCGTTGTTTGTCGTTGTTGGAGCACGCGTATCATCCACGACACACTGCCCACTCCCAGCGCCAACGTTCATACCAAGCCAGTTGTAACATTCAGCACACCGTGCGTACACAGCGGGCCTGACAATGCCTGACAATCAAATTTTCAAGGTTTCGTTCATTTCGTCTCCTTGTTGTCCTGATGCAGCTCACAAGTACTCAGGCAACCTATAGCGGGATACCCGTGTACGAAATGTTCGTCATATTCCCCACCGTGCTCGACACGTCCTCATCTCTTTGACACGTGTAGGATGTGTAAAGGTGTTGCAGTAATGCGGCGGCGCTCAGATTCATGGCTCAACGCGACGCAAATACTCAAAGTCGCTGGCTTTGACAAACCCCAGCGTACCCGAGTCCTCGAACGAGAAATTCAGAAGGGCGAACACGAGAAAGTTCAAGGTGGATATGGAAAGTATCAGGGTGAATTTCCTTTCCTTCATTTGTCTTCCCTCGAAATCGACCTCGTCGTTCCACAGGGACATGGATACCTCTCGACCGAGGACTTTCCCTCGCGAGGCAATACAATTGTGAAGTACCCCTTCGTCCTATTATCGAATTTCAGCCCGCGGCGAAAAGCCCACCTCTCGCTCCGAAACATCTCGTGTCCTCGGCTTCCGTTGCAAGACCTGCCCGTCGCTCCACGACCACGACGGTCACGGTCCCCGAGCCTGGTTCTGCTCTCATTGCCACCCGTTCACGCCGTCAGGCTGATGCTGAAGAAGAATCAGAGCATGAAATCTTTTCCGAACCCGGTTCAGAAGATGGTTCAATGACATCATCTCCTTCACGAGGGTCATCTAGTTCACGTACACCCTCTCCCATCGTTGATGCATATGATCAAATGGACGCGTCAGAAGATCGCAGGCACGCTGTACGACGTAAACCGCCACGACGTCACCCCAACGAGCGCCTCGACGACGCTTCCGAAGATGAGATCGCCACACAGGCCAATGGTACCGATGATCCGCGTACTTATAGCGATCAAATCCTCGAATACTTCATTTCGGATACGAATCAGATTCCTCAAGTTCTCATCTCCCCTCCTCCCGATTTTGACCCGAATATGGCCATTGACGATGACGGGCATACTGCACTACATTGGGCTTCGGCAATGGGCCGACTCCGCATCGTGAAGCTACTGCTCACAGCCGGGGCTGATATCTTCAAGGTAAACAAGGCGGGCCAGACTGCAATGATGCGCAGTGTTATGTTTGCAAACAACTACGATGTACGAAAGTTCCCGGAGCTGTACGAGCTCCTCCACCGCTCCACTCTCAACATCGACAATTACAATCGGACTGTCTTCCACCACATCGTTGATGTCGCCATGTCCAAAGGAAAGACGCATGCAGCGCGTTACTACATGGAGACGGTGCTCGGTCGCTTGGCTGACTATCCCAAGGAACTGGCAGACGTGATCAATTTCCAGGATGAGGATGGCGAGACCGCATTGACAATGGCTGCTCGATGCCGAAGCAAGCGCCTCGTCAAACTCCTCATCGATCACGGGGCGGACCCCAAGCTCGTAAACCGTGACGGAAAAAGTACTGAAGATTATATTCTCGAGGACGAGCGTTTCCGGTCGTCTCCGGGACCGATTTCTCGACTTTCAGTAATGTCCTTTCGTAACGCGCAAGCTGCGTATCCTTTGCCGCCTCCCATCCCCACGGGTGCTGAGCGCCTACCACTACATCACTCAATAACCGGCCAGAAGGCGAGCACAAAATGCGTCAACGAGATCACAAGCATGCTTGATAGTCTGGCTGCATCTTTCGACCGTGAGCTCCAGGATAAAGAACGCGACATGAATCAAGCCCACGCACTCTTGCAAAATATCCAACAGGAGATTCTCGAGAGTCACCGAGCTGTCAATCAACTCAAGACACAAGCAGAGGGACTACAACTAGCAAGAGGGTTGTTGTCGGGGTTAGAGAGTCAACTGCTAGACACGATGGGGAAGAGATATCGACTGGGTTGGGAGAAGTGGATTAAGGACGAGGAGAACAGAGAAAAATCGATCAGGGATGTGGCGGATGGGGAGCTGAAGATCACACCCATGACCGTTCCCTACCGGACGGACGACGACGCTGAGGTTGAGGGGTCGACAGAAGCAGGGAAGGACAGGGACAAAGATAAAAGCAAGGGGAAACGGAAAGCGCTGCCTCAGGAAGAGGACATTACGGATCTTCTTGCACTGTACGCTGATCTTCCGAATAGCCAAGATGCGGCAAGGACGACCTGCGAAATGGTAAGGGAAGAACTAGGCCACCGTCGCAAACGGAGGAAGGGACTATTTGATCAGTTAATTGCGTTCCAGGCGGAGGCGGGAACTGGCGGACGGATGGCTGAGTATAGGAGGCTTATTGGTGCTGGGTGTGGAGGTGTGCCGCCTCCAGAGGTGGATAATATCATTGGAATGTTGTTTGAGGTACGTCATGTTGTTCCATCGACACTGACGAGTTTGTTCACCCCGACTCCAGACACTCGAGTTGGAAGAGTCTAGTACGGCCCCGGGAGCATGGACTGGGACAAAGGTTGGGCCCGTGCCAGCGGGTTGATGTAGTAGTATTCAGGATGAATGTTTCGGGGGAATTTCTTGTTACTCCAGTGTACTCCTACGCATGATACAAGCCAGGTAGAGGTGGTGACAGGGGTAAATGATTAATCAGCAAATTTTTGGTTTATTGCTTGCTTGCTCGGACTTGCTTCTCGTCCTGTCCTGCTCCATGTCGTTATCACGCGTACAGGTCCTCAAGGCCACTACCAGGACACCATGGACGAAGAGTTTTCGACATCTCCTGCCTGTCCCGAAGCATTGGTTGGAAAGACGCTCGCGCTATGACCCTGGCATTAAAGCAGTCCCTGTCAAGGACCGTATCAAATACTGGAATGTCGTCCCTGGTGACAAGATACGCGTCCGTGGTGAAGGAAGCAAACTTCACGAGGTTCTGAGTATAAACAGGTTTTCGAACCGCGTATTCCTCAAAGGTACCATCAAGGTGCGCCAGGTATTGTTGGTCGATCCAAATGTTACGTTTCCAACCCATTATACCAGGAAGCAGCTCCCAATAGGGCGCCAGTCAACAGAAGTGTGCATTACTCAAGGTGTCAGCTCTTCATGGGCACTCATAAAGTCACGACACCACAAGGAAGAGAGAAGGAAGTCGAGTGAGCATGTTTCCCGTATTTCCTACTCGGTGGTGAAACATTTGCAATGATAGTGTGTTTGCGCGACGGGTTGGAGTAAGGGACCCTTATTGGCATCCCGGACTTCGTCGTTTCGATTGGAAGCGTATCGCTCTCGCGGCAGTGCCTGCATACTTTAATACAACCAGCAGGGTCCCAGTCGTGGTACCGTGGCCAAAACACGAATTCCCAGAACGACCAGGAGGTGCGTTGGATTATCTACAGGGTGCCTCGGACCTGGTGTGACAGCTTGCTTCATGCCATTTAGCCAACCAGTTTTATGATACCACTAAAGACGCGGTTCTCAAGATTACCTATCAATCGCCAGACCTCAAGAAACCCAATCCAGCCGATGAAAATGCCTATATAAATGCGTTGTTCAGCCCTCGACCAAGATCTTTTGACGAGTCGACACCAATGGAGTACCATGTCGCGAAAGAGCTTTCAAATCCACACAGTCGAGCTAAGAAACAGGCCCGCTGGCAGGTCGCCAAGGTTTACAGAGCCGAGCTTCTCCAGAAGTTTGTTGAGCGAGAGCTCATGCACTTGAACGGCCGACCGGCGAGGGTGGCACGTGCTGAAGGTGTGTTCAAGTTTAGACAAAAATTGGAGGAGGAGCGCAAAGCAGAGAAGAAGAGACGGTGGTTGACAGCGGAACGCATGTCGAAGATTGAGAGAAAAGTAAAACGCAAGCAGAGGAAAGCGCAGAAGCAGAAGGAGAAATTGACTCAGTTAGTGCTGAAGGACGCCACGAACCAGGTCATCCCTGCTGCAGAATCTCGCAAGTAGTAGTGGCAGTTTCGAGTCCATAGAGCCACCTCTTTTATCGTTGATATGTTGCGTTTGAACTTGTCTGATTTGTAAGACTTCGACCGCAGAGGAAGGTCACGCAATGCTCGTTAATTTCTACTAGGTAGTCCCTCTGGCGTACGAGCAGGTTTTATACCTTGGACTATCAGCATGACAGACTTTCCTGCCAATCATCACACCACGCCATCCTCGGAGGACCAAGCCTACCACTCGGACGTCCACGAAGCCGGTGTTAGTGGGGACGAACCTCACTCAACAAGAGAGTGGATTTCCACCAAAGGTCCAACTAAGTGGACCTATTTCTTTCTGGGTTGCGCCATTTTGCTACCTTGGAACGGTGATACTTCTCTCCAGGCTACCCGTCTTGTTGGTGCTCATAGCTCTACTCAGCACTGATTAATGGGACGCCGTTTTTCTTATCCCGACTGGCTGACTCCCCCTTTTACCCAACCTTCAGCTCTTACTTGTCCACCGTCTACACATTGAGCGTTCTAGCCTGTCAGTTCTACAGCACAATCACTTTGAAACAGGTTCGTAGATCTGACTAAATGGTGATACTAAGTACTCACTTGGAAATATCGCAGTCGTCCCCTTCTCGCCGCACATTCGCGTCCATCATTGGGATGCTCTTCCTTGTCGCATCTCTATGTCTCAGCACGTTCACTCGGGGCACACCATCGACTTTTTTTTCATTTGCTCTCTTCAACGCAACTTCTGCTGGAGTCGCGTCTGGCTATCTGTGTACCGCGGTTTACGCTGGCGCAGCACTATTTGGCGCGTCGTTCTTGCAAACTGTGATATCAGGACAGGCCGCCGTCGCGGTCGCAGTCAGTGCTGTACAGGTCACCAGCTCAATGATTTCTCTTTGGGGTTCGTCTCCCGAATCCGTCTCGATGGAGGCAATCACAACCGATGGTAGAGATAATCACCCTGAAGAAATAGCTGCGCGTATCTTCTTTGGTGTTTCCGCTATTTTTCTCTGCATCACGTTGGTTGCCTACACGTGGTTGACGAGGCAGTCTTTCTATAAATCAGTCACCGGCGCTCTGGAACAACACCGCGAGGTTGGAACAACAGATGAGCTTACCGGACTAGTCGCGGATACCCGCAGGAATCCCCCGACGGAGGCCAACTCGCGCGTTTATCAAGTTTTTGAACAGAATTTGATTTTTTGGTTCTCTATCGCATATACATTCACAGTCACTCTAGTAAGTGCCTACTTTACTACCGTAATTGCTCTCCAACTGATAGGGTCTTTAACCAGGCGGTCTACCCTGCGATCACAGTCCGTGTGCAATCGGTGCATCCGGGCACCCATCCCTTGCTGTTCACCGCAGTTCACTTCTTGGTTTTTAACATTGGAGATCTTGCTGGGCGATACAGCTGCTCGTTCCCTCGCTTACTTGTCTGGTCCGCCAAGAAGCTTCTAGCTATGTCTCTCTTACGGACGCTGTTCATTCCCTTGATCCTTTTCTGCAATGTCGGTCGACCTGCAACAACCCCCTCGGTCTCTCCGATCATAAGTTCCGATATCCTTTTCATGATTATACTGGTGACAATGGGATACACAAACGGTTTTGTCTCGACTCTAGCTACGCTTGCTGTTTCATCCCCCGAGCATAATCCTAGGTTGAAGGGGCGCCGCGAAGACGTAGATGTTGCCGCAACACTGGGTGGTTTCTTTGTGATTGTCGGTCTTGCTGTTGGGGCACTCTCTAGTTTTGGTGTTCAGGCTATGGTATGAGGTTGTAACAGGATCGTAATATCCGCAATGATGCTTAGCATGTTACCGGGGTATGGAGAGGGCATATTAATCCACAGGACGAGACAGACTATGGTAACGAACTCCTCGGTGCACCTGGCAAGCGAGGGGCGAGGTCCTTAGTTTGAGCTGCGTGTCTTCTTCTGCGGTGATCAGCAGTTCTAAGCGCGAAGATGTCACGATGCAAAACGTATCGTTCGTGCGTCGGTCTGGAGGTCGGCGCCTCTGACGGCGAGGTGCTTGATGTGAGAACAGCGTTTGCAGGCTTCTTCTCCTGCTTGCCGTCCACGCTCTCTGCAGCGTCTGCTTGCTTTCCCTCTGCATCTTTGTGTACACCACCTCCATCTCCGTCAACTCCCTGACCTCCTTCCTTGCCCTGTACCTTGTCTTTCTTTTGGCGCTGTTTCTCTTCCCATTCCTGCTTCACTTTGGCAATCTCTTCGGGACTGGCAGTGGAGGGCTTTTTGGATTCTGACTCTGGCTCTGGCGCACGTGTCGCAAATCCACGGTCAGTGAGATGGACTGGGCAGGTGTAAAGGAAATCCGCAGTGTCGATCGTCGCGAGGACGGTCACGGTGGGTTTGTAGCATATGTAGCAAGCCTTGGCAGTTGCAGCAGTCTGACAAAACACATGTAGGGAATCACAGAGCAAGCTTGAAAGTCGGACATACGCGCTTGTAGTAGAGATTCGGAAAGGCCATGATGGCGTTGAATGGAAAGGGCTTGAGACGCACAGCATTGTGATTGATAGCGATGAGATTAGATGGGTTGAGTTGATTAGGCTCATCTTATCTACCGTAGACCTTTTCACATCGTCGGTATAGACAGAAACACGATCACGTTGTCGAACTTCCTAAGCGCGACCCGTGAATAGTATAAGAGACACACGGAAGGATCCCACATCGCCATCTCCTCTCCCACATCGTCTTATAGCATGGCAAGCACAGTAGGACGGGTCATCAAGTGTAAAGCGGCGGTTTGCTGGGGTGCAGGCGAGCCACTCCAAATTGAGGAGGTCGAGGTCACACCTCCCAAAGCACACGAGGTGCGAATCAAGATCCTTCACACCGGTACGTGATGACAAGCTGGCAGCCGAAATCGTCTTACCCTGTCAAGGTATATGCCACACCGATGAATACACTCGCAGTGGCAGGGATCCCGAGGTACGTAAAGCGAGGTTTGGGATAGGATCCTGTTGCGATTGACTGGTCTATCTCAGGGTTTGTTCCCTGTCATCCTTGGTCACGAGGGCGGAGGCATCGTGAGTTACTGCATACCATCACTTGCACCCTACCTAAATCTGACACAGGTAGAATCTGTTGGCGAAGGCGTCACCAGTGTAGCTCCCGTATGTTTTCTTATCTGATATCCCCGATCTCTGTTGTACGTCCCACAGGGCGACCATGTCATCCCCTTGTATACTGCCGGTGAGTCGCTCTTCACCAGGTGATCCGGTGCCTTCTGACACGCATTCCAGAATGTCGTGAATGTAAGTTCTGCAAGAGTGGAAAGACGAATCTGTGTGGAAAAGGTACTTCAAGAGATGTCGTCGGATTTTGGCTAGACATTCACCCTGACGCGTCCAGTGCGAGCGACCCAGGGACAAGGTCTAATGCCCGATCGTACCAGCCGATTCACTTGCAGAGGCAAGCCAATCCACCACTTCGTGAGCCGTCTCTTACCACTTCGTTGTATTGATCACAACCGACGGACCTGCTACCGGAACTAATCTTTGTTTGTTAGATGGGTACCTCCACATTCTCGCAATACACGGTCGTTGCGGATGTCTCCGTGGTTGCCGTCAACAAGAACGCGCCACTAGAGAAAGTCTGTCTCCTCGGGTGTGGTATCACAACTGCCTGGGGTGCCGTCGTGAAGCAACCCGGAATCCGTACGTCATTCTCTCTCCCTCCGTAGTAACTTACCATCCATCTGATCGTTGCATGCGCCTGCAGAGGGCTCCAACGTCGCTGTCTTCGGGTGCGGTGCCATCGGCCTCGGGGTTCTCTCCACTGCCGCTGTCGTCGGTGCTTCCCGCATCATTGCCATTGATACCAACCCTGAAAAGCGAGATTGGGCCCTTAAGATGGGTGCCACCGAGTTCGTGAATCCCAAGGAGCTCCCTGAAGGGAAACGGATCCAGGATCATCTTGTGGAAATTACAGATGGTGGATTGGATTTCACCTTTGACGCCACAGGGAATGTGCACGTCATGAGGGCAGCGTTGGAGGCCTGTCATAAGGGATGGGGTGTGTCGACCGTCATTGGTGTTGCAGCTGCTGGTCAGGAGATCTCCACCAGACCGTAGGTTGCCAGTGTGGGGACCTTTAGTCATCAGAGCTCACGAGGTCACCTAGATTCCAGCTGGTCACTGGTCGTACTTGGCGAGGCACAGCGTTCGGTGGAGTGAAAGGTCGCACGGAGTTGCCCGGCCTCGTTGAAGGTATGTCTGCCTTTACACAACCCATTCATCCGGATGATACATAATCGAGACGAAATTACCAGACTATCTTAAGGGCACGCTCAAGATTGACGAATACGTTACTCATCAGCGCGTGTTTGAAGAGATCAACGAAGGGTTCCACGATATGCATGTATGTCACATCTACAAAATTCCACCTGCCCCCGTTGCTGATAATCTGTTTAGGGAGGGGATTGCATCCGCTGCGTCGTTGACATGGCTTGAGCGTCAATCGTGTAACCAAAGCGCATTCGTGCACCCAAGAAGTTGTATCTTTAGATTGTTGTCATCGCGCTAGTATGTGTCTCTGAGAATCGATGTATCCCAAGACTGTCAATTTGCACTAAAGCATATCTCAAACCATACGGTGTAAATATTAAGATTACCAGCATTATAACCGTAGATTTCTCCCTCCAGGAATCCTTTGCTTCCCGGTGACGGCGCCCCAAAGCACGATCAGAGCAGCTCCAACCTCCCTTCGCCTCGTCCCTGTTTTTATCCAGGCGGTCCTCAGGACTCCCACCACCATCATCACGAACGAAATATCTAAGCAGAGCCTCCTGACTACAATCAGCACTGGGGATCTATCCTGGCCACTTCTGAGGAAAAATACAAGGAGCTGTTGTAGGAATGACAGATTCTGAAACAGGGGTTTTAGAACGACTGTCCACAGACCCATGTCATCGACGTCCCATTCAAAGACCTGAGAAACAGGTCTCGAGTCGGAGGGACTGCCACGACCGGAAGAGGCGCGCGAAGGGAGAGAAGTGGGGCTTTGAGCCTGCGGGTTGGAATGAGTTGTGAGGGACGATTCGAGGGTATCAATGCGTTCTGTAAGGGCCGCAAGATGCGCTTGCATGTTTTCCATTGCATGCTCTAGTGAAACCGATACCGTCCGCGAGGGGGGTCTCAGATGTGCCCCAATTGTAGTGTTATGTCGAGAGGTTACCGGGGGGCTTCTGTAAGGGGCTTCTGCAGACTGAATTTGCGGTGCTAAATCACGAGAAGATGACGAAGCGGTATGGGAAGGAGACGTGACTGTATGTGAATCTGCGAATGCAGATGGCATCTCAAAACCGGGAAGGGGCTGCATTGGAGGCACGCTCGTTCGACGGGGTGGAGGTGGGGAAAGTGGATATGAACCCGTAAGAGGTGTCTTGTACCGCGAGGAAAACGAGATGGAGGAGGGGGGTCGTTGTTGAGAGACATCGCGCACAGCCGGGAGATCGCGACTTTCGTCACCTGCTTCCCCGTTGTCAAAGCTCTCATCAGCAACGGCACTGAAGTGCTGGTGGGCTGCCGGATGCTGGAAATCATGGAGTTCACGGGATGAGGGTATAGCGGGATTGTCTTCAGAAGCCGTTGAAGTAGAAGATGATGAGCTCCTCGATCCCGTTCTGGTCAACGTGTCTGGAAGACATGAAATTAGGACATAAAAAATTGGGGATAAGTTCTCAGCAACATACAACTTGAGACGAGGTTCCCGGAATCCCCCCCGTAGGACCGCAACTCGTCTATAAAGTCTCTTGCGGCCGTCTTATCCGGATGTTTACTCAAAGCCTTGAATCAGTTCACGTAAGGATACGATGAGATTGGAAGTGGGGTATGCCGAATACCTTTAACAAAGCATCGACATAGAGCCATTTTGCCTCGTATTGGTCTAAATCTCGGTGTTTCGCCCAGGCATCCCTTGGAGTGATGAAGGACCATTAACACGTGACAGGGGCAAGGCGAGTAAAGGCGCGGGCTGGCATACCATTTTGCTCGTCCCAGCATGTCAAATATCCCTGGGCGGGAAGTCGTGACATTTCCGACGGTGGCTAGAGCCAGATAGTGAGCCAAAACTGAGGAAACGTGTGGTGGGAGACGGAACCTTGCTTATAGAGGCTGCATGGCAGGGAACGAAGGTATCAGCCTTGGGTGTAGGTTTTAGTTGAATGAGATACGAACCTGTACATTGTTAGCTTCTCCTCATAGCCTGTTTGTATGGGACCTGTTTTCGGAAGACTCTGGACGATCTCTACCGCGCGGTTGAACTGCACGTCAATGAGCTGCCGCGAGTTCATTCTGGAGAGTCCCTTTGAGCGTGAAGGTGGTTACTGCAAATACAACAGTCCAATGGCCCGTGATACTGTCGAGTAAGAGGAACCGGGTGGAAGGCTACTTGCGTCGCTTCCGATATGCGTGACAGGACTTGACGACATGTCACACCTGTGACAGTCATCGTCAATCCCACAAAGCGAAGTCTGAGTCGTGTAAATGTTTTGTAACTTGTTACACCACCAATTGTAGTCGATGAAATCTAACAAAGCTACGAGGTATTAACAGCAAGGTGCATCATCAATACGCCAGATCCCCCAGCTTGTATGGCGGTCGAAGCGCCAAGATCCACCAAAGCGAAGCTAAGAGGAGCGTCAGCAACTCGCAGCCCAGTATCAGTGGAATTAATGCACCAACGTATCATGACGTCCCCGTAGACCACTTATATTTGAGTGACCCGGGTATCCTCTCTTCTTGTGTGCTCACAACTTTACCTTCCGAATGGCACCTCTTTCAGCACACCAGACGGGCTCCATGTGGACCAAAGTCGACAGACTCACCCCTCCATACTAGTTTTCCCCATGCCTTCCCATGCGTACCTTGGTGTTTGAGGCACGTCCTGGTCACTTGCCAATGACAATTCTCGATTCCCTTCTCGGTCCATCTGATTTGGTGAACCTTCTGACCGAGGCCATCATTGGGGTGCCGAGAGAGAACCTGATAAAGGTTCGCAGGTGTGGTGCGAAGGGATGGAGGGAGGGGAGAAGGGAGAAGTTTGAGGAAAGCACGAGTGGCTACTTGATTCATTGTCGAGGCAGACCTGCCACACTCTGGCAACACAAGACCCCCATCTCAAATTTCCCACAGCCACTCATGTTGTCAATCGCAAGGCGTCACTCGAGAACGGTCAAGACTCTCCTTCAAACCAGACAACTCGGTACAGATGCTTGTGGAATACCGCTAAAACCGACATGGTCCCTCAGAGGACTCATCTTTTCGTACCCTTCGCCATCCCTCTCCTCGGTCACATTTCAGCGGCTCCATGAACTCTCTGCTCTCATCCCCCCCACGGAAGGCACACCCGAATATGATACTACAAAGAAAGAGCTCGATGACCTTGTCAGACTTGTTGAAGCTGTCAAACTTGTCAACGTAGACCGTCCGACGGATAGTTTCATTCCGGATGGTCGCGTTTGGGCGGAGAATACCGGGATCCTTCTAACAAAGGAGCCGCTCGACGAGGAGATACAGGGGACAAGACTACTTCGCTGCGCACACCGGACCCTAGAGGGCATGTACGTTGTGGAAACTGATCGGGAGAGATGACACAGTTGCGGTGTGTTTCTTGGCTTTGCAGCAATGGTCTTCGTCTAACTTTGGAATGCCAACCGCGAATCAGAACAGACGTCTTGGACACGTTACGGTTTGAGTGCGGTGGAGTAACGTCTCTCAACATTACAGGATGAGCAATGTATCATACATTTGCAAGCTGGAGTATCAGTGTTGATCACGAGTTCGTCAGTTGACTGTGTCCGCCTGTTGACCCAAAACCGTTGGTTCCCCGAACAGTCTCGTCAAGGTCCTTTCCAAACAATTAGCATCTTGCACGACGACACGCTGGAACCGGGACTGACCTCGACTTCCAAAACGTCC
Source organism: Rubroboletus pulcherrimus (assembly GCA_038091165.1). Taxonomy (NCBI): domain Eukaryota; kingdom Fungi; phylum Basidiomycota; class Agaricomycetes; order Boletales; family Boletaceae; genus Rubroboletus; species Rubroboletus pulcherrimus. The sequence goes on from JBBPNY010000505.1 coordinate 14,391, forward strand.
GGATTGTATATTTTCTCAATGATCAGTTGAGCAATGCGGTCGCCCTCTTGTACTGAGGTTTGCTTAGCCAATGGCTTACCACCTGCCCAAGCCAAACTCACCTTCAAAATCCTGGTCAGAGAGGTTGAAGAGCAAAACAAAGACCGTGCCACGATAGTCTCCGTCGATGACACCAGCGCCAGTATCGATCATGAATTTGCAGGCTAGAAGGCTCGTGTCTTAGACAAGCGCAGACAAAGTTCATCGACACTTACCCAGCCCACTCCGTGGCGCGACACGTCCGTATGTACCAGACGGAACAGCGATGGAAAGTTGGGTATCAATTAATGCCTTTCCACGTGCAGGAATTGTTTTCCTCTCGGCACTTTTATACAGTTCAGCGCAGCGTTCTAGGAAGCGAAGGGAATAAGATACCTGTAGAGGTCGTACCCCGCCGCGAGCGGTGACCCGCGGGTAGGTAGCTTGGCTTTCTCTGAGAGTCTCTTGACCCGAAATTGGGATGAAAGTGTAGACTGTGCCGCGTTTGACATTTTTCGTTTTTTTAGCTGAGGTTCCAAGTCGATAGTCATGGTGAATTTGGATAGCGCGGTGACGCGTGACGCGACCTGGTTATTGTCGGACCTTGAAAGCGTGTCAACTCCGACCATGGCTAACGAGTATTCCTGTCTTTCTCTCCTTTCTTCCATGGATCTGTCCCAGCAAGAACTCCCGCTGACAGCCCATTTCGCCAGAGGCAACAAGGAGGCCAGATCTCGTCCTGGCCCGTACAAGAAGGAAAAGCCCACTGAAGACTTGCAGTCAGCGGCTCGCTCTTCAAAGCGCAGGAGGAGCAATGTGCGGTGTTCTACCGCGGGCCCACTAAGCAGCTCTGCCGGCCAGTCCAAACCGCGATTGACAACATTGCAACTACCCACTCCAGCCACTTCCGCCCGAAAGCGCATGTGTGGTGGACGTCTAGAGGAATTACCATGCAAAATCCAGCTGTCATCGAGCGAGAAGGATCTCGCACAACTGGAATTTGGGCCTACTCCTTCGAAATTACCTCAATCATCACGCAAGGGTGCAGAGGATGTTGTCCTTGAATCTCCTCTTACTCCCCTTGGAATGCCGTCCACTGATCGGCAAATGATGATCAAACCCATCGACATAGGGTTCCCCGCTGGTCCCCGAATTTCCAATCACACAGAAACTGGCATTGTGACTCCGCGGACACCATCACGGTCAAGCAAAGTCCCTCCAAGCTTAACAGATTCGAGTGCATCCCATGCAGTACTCCCGCATGTACAGTTCTTGGCTCGTTCAACTACGGGCCTTCCACGTTCCCCCGTTGACTTGGGCTGCTCTGATCCCTTTCGTGCTCGCGAGAAAAACAGTGTCTTTGTACCACTGGATGGTGCGTCCGTACCGCCCAAACAATACTTCATCCAGTCAGGGGTATTGGATGGTCAACCTTCCGACGGTCATGTTATACCCGTGATTCCTGTTCCATCTTCTCAGAGCCAATACCTTCTCCATCCTGATGCGACACCTAAACGCAAGCGATATTCCCAGAATATTGAGCATGTCATTTCTTCTCAGACTCAGGAAGAAAGAGAATTAACGTTGTCAATGTCTCATAAACATGCTGCTATGGTAGTCTCTCCTGGAAAGTGAGATTTATACCAGTGTGTCATCTTTATTTCGCTTACAATGTCCAAGGCGCACCCTACGTGGAAATGCTCAGATCCCTCGTCTCAGTTGTGGCGAGCGAAAGAGTCAGCACGTTTACACATTTGGTTCCACCCCCGTCGGATCGCCCATTAACTCTTCGGTCGGTCCATCTCGTTCCTTCGCAACGAAGAAAGTATCGGACGAGCTCTCACCCAAGTCCTTGAGCCCCTTACGACGCAAGAGATTGACTTCGTGCGACTCTCCCAGTCGTAAGACTAAGACACCCCGACGATCTGCTCGCCACGATTCGATCGAGAATATCCCACCTGCACACATAGAGGACTCTTTGACAGAATCTGAATCCGACTCGGATGTCATTCAGGTGAGGATGAAAGACAGCTATCCACGCTTGATTTGCCTTCATGAAAAATAAACCAGGTTCCGCGTCACTCGCCAGTTCCTTGCGATGCATGTCCTCCCGTTCGTTGTGGACCCGTTCAAGGAAGCCTTCGTGAGGACGATTCAGCTACGGAAGCAGAGTCTGACACAGATATTCTTCATTGCGTTGCTGAGATTGGCAAGCAACGGCCTCGCGAGCATCGTTCTGACGCATCGAGGGAAGATGCTG
>JBBPNY010000506.1:0-16620 GCA_038091165.1 Rubroboletus pulcherrimus
GTTGATACAAACGGGTCAACGCCTATTACCTATCTGGCACCCATCCCCAACACACTACCCCCCTCACACTGCTCGCTTCGCTCGCAGTGTTCGGTCCCCCTAACCCTAACCTCGAGGATCGTCTATGGTGAGGAAAGAAATGAGTCGCAGGAACAACCAACGTCGAGAAAAGAAACCGCATCATGAACGTACCTCGTAGTAAACCCTTGCAACCTCCTCGCGAGCTCGCTTGTTCCTGACCTCACATTTCGCGACCAACTGACCCCAACGAAAACTGGACCGATCGCGATCCCGACGAGGGTTAGTTGCCTACCCCACACCATAGCCCAAACCAGTCCTACACCAATCATGGCCACAACGACAAAGAATTGGCCCATGGTGACAGACACGAGTGTCCGCGTGTCATCGACGTCTTTGATAAGGGCTTGTGCAAGTACGGCAGGGGAATGCACAGGAGAGTCGAACCACGCTTTATCCTGCGGGAGTACGCGGTGTTGCGCAAATGGGTAACCCAGCGGATGGCCGATTTTCCCATGAAGAAATATTTGAAACCCGTAACTGAACCGTCGACAGCTGCAATGCCGAGGACGAGGACGCCATAGGAGTTGATAGTGGCGGCACCGGGGTTCGCGGAGACCGTAAACATCAAACGGGAAAGCAAGAAGGAGAAGATGCCAATCTGCAAAGTAGACAACATAGCACCGCTCAACAAGCACGCGACGACACCGACAAAGAGAAGACGCTTAGCGAGAATCGTTGGGTAATATGAGACGCAGCGTCGCGACGAGACCAGGTGCGGGAAGGGATTCTGAGGCCAAGGGAGTCGAGTCGGACTGGGATGCTTGAGAAGGGAAGGCAACCTGCACGGCGTCGGGTACCCTCCTCACGCGCCTCTCGCGTCTTCCAGCAGCCTGTTCCGCGATCTGTTTCGGGTTGAATTTCTCACTCTCAACCTCTCCATCGTCTTCCACCATCGGTTGGGCTGGAGTAGTTGAAGCGAAAGGATCAGTGAGTGAAGACGTTGTGAGCGTGAACTGCAAACTTATCCGACGACCATTGCAGAGTGGGACGGTGGGCGAAGTGATCACGATCGACATACTCGAAGGTCGCCCAGGTCTCCCAGAAGCACCGCCTTCGAACTCGGCCGCGTGATTTGCAACAACAGAGGGAGTAGTAGGGAGCGAGGCAATTTCATTCTGGACGTTGCCATTCGTCGTCTTCGTCAGCTCGGCGACGACGTCGAACATCCACCCTCCAATTCCCATCGTGACGGGGCGGACACCACTTAGAGTCGAGGCGAGGCTATAGTGCGTGTCCTTTGCGTGTTGTGTCGCCCGCGCCTCTTCATCTTGGGAGGCAAGGATCTTTGCAACTTCTTCGTATACGAGCGGGTGTGCATCTGACTCATCGTCATCGATAGAACCACCTTGGCGCAACATTTGTTCCATTCCCTATCAACCTTCTCCAAATCTGCGCGGAATCCTTGCTGGGCAACGCAGCCCTCCCGCATGACGTACACGAAGACGTCCGCGTTGATACTCGTGACGTCGTGTGTGATGATAATCGTTGTTTTCTTGACCCGTGAGCGCCACGCTCGCATCGCTGCGGTCGTGAGATACTGTGTCGGAGGGTCCAACCACGACATCGACTCGTCTATATGCCCATAGATCATGAGTAAGTCATCATAAAATGTGAAGTAAACGGAAACCCACCAAGAATCAAGACCTCAGGATCGTGTACTCTTGCTCTGGCGAGTGCCAATCGTTGCCTCATACCCCCGCTCAACACGACACCGCCTTCGGCAGAGTTACTCTCCCCGCTGCCAGCCAGGGCGGTCTCGGACCCTGCCCCAAGTCCCCAAACCCATCTCTCCAACATCGCAAGTCGACACGCTTCCTCGACCTCCGCACGAGTCACGTCTTCGACGCGCCTCCCACTTCCGACAGCACCGAGGGCAACGTTCCAGTGGGTGGATCCCCTGAAAAGCTGCACGCCGGCCCCGGCTGAAACTTGTGTGACGCCTGCGACATGTGTCCGCACCCAAGCAGCATCGAGATATGTATCGCAAATCTTGTTCCCCAAGCAGCATCTCACCCTTGCCGAGGGGTGGGGTATAATACCCGAGCAGAATGGACCCGATTGACCTACCAGATCCAGAAGGACCGATAATAAATATTGTTTCATGGGAAGGAAGAAACATGTCCACATCACGTAAAAGAGCCGCGGTTGGACGCGTAGGGTAAGAAAAGGTAAGGCTGGTGAGCGTGAAATCATCCGCGAACCTACGTGGCGTAATCCGGCGAAGAGGTTGCACCTTCCGGTGTTTGGCGACGATGACTGCGTGGTCCTGTTGAAAGGAAGAGATGGCTGCTGCGAGTTCCGCAGCTGCTGAATTGCCTCTAGCTAATACGACCAAAAGTAGGAGTATCATCTGCAGGTTACTGGTCGCGATTAAACACACCCAAAAGACGCCCATAACATCACCGGGAAGATTCTTGCCCTCGAGCACCAGGTGCGCTTCCATACCAGAATCCGTGGACAAACATAGCCATTGTCACAAACTGACTTGTACCGGCCGCGACGCCCCAGATGACGCCGAGCGATTGATCGGCAACCACCACACGTGTAAGAAGAGTGTGTTCGTAGGAAGCTGCAATCGCTGCTTTGACCGCGCCAATATTTCGTACGACCCGGGAGACAAGGGAAGCTGCACAGGCGATGAGCGTTTTGTCTTGCGCAATACGAAGTGATGCAAAAGCGTGAGAGAATCCCTTGATGAGGATAAGAATGGGCACAGCGGAGAGGGTGACAAGGCTCAAAAGAGGAGACCAGACGAATGCGAGTACAAGAGCCATTAATGTTGTAGTTAGATATTGAATAAGTTGGCCAGCTGCAAGGGACGACGTGGCGCGTACATTGTCGGTTTCCCTGTTGAGCGACTGAGTACAGCGGGCAACACCGAGAGACAAAGGGAGCTTACCTAGCAAACTTGACCATGAGGCCGCCAGCACCAGTGGGATCACCCTCGCCACCCATGTCGAGCACATTGGTGGGATTGTCGCTCCCCATCTGTCTATCGAACCACTCCATTTGCTTGTGCAGGACTGCGTTATAAACTTTTCTCCTCAGCTCGATGACATTCCATTCGCCGGTCTATATCTATAGACTACTTGTGACGCTGCTCAAGAGGAGGGCACTGACACCAAGCGCGACAAGCTGCAGTGCAGCGGAGCTGACAGCATGGAGGAGGGTGTCCTTTTCTGCTTGCGATGGGTTTGAAGTGAGGGGGAAAGCATCAACCCCAATGCTTCTACGTTCGTTCCCAGTTCGCACACACGTAAAGTAATCGTGATAAGGAATCCGGACGGAAAGGAGGTTAGTCTAAACGATTTGAAGAAATGTAGACAGCAACCGCCAACTGTACCGATTCTGCAGCCATCGCTGGTGAGGACCCGTCGCTTTACCGCAACGGTTAGAATTGAGAGTGAGGAGTCAAAAAGGAAGAGGGAGAGGCAAGCTCGGTTAGAGCAGGAGAAGAAGGAAGCTGAGGAACGAGCAAAGAAAGAGGGAGAGGAAAGAAAATGAAAGCAAGAAGAGGAAGCTAAGCGGAAGGAGGAGGAAGCCAGACTTGAGGAGGAACAGGAACGCGCCGATCGGGAAGCTGAGGAACGGCGGCAACAAGAAGCTCTGAGACGCAAGGAGGCCCAGTTAGAGGCCGAGGAAGCTCGGGACATCGTCGAATCTCTAGAGATTCCCAGACGACGCCCTAGTCCTCTTGACATTAACCTGGCGAAGGGGGATTTGTCAGTTCCCCTCTCGGTGCTGGTGACCGCAAGAAACATCGAGAGACTTCAGGACATTGACTATCCCGAAGGTGTCAGAAGCCCCAGGGAAGACCTCAACAAGGACGCGAAGGACGGCAAGTTTAGGCATCTAAACATTGTTTGTGCTCTTCTTTTTTGATTTGTTCACCTTGCCACAGGTACGACCGCGACTTCCTTATGCAGTTCATGCAGCTCTGCAAAGTGAAACCTCCTAACCTTCCACCGCTGGACACCCTCGGTATCGAACCCGTGGATCAATCAACCTTGAGCAAGGCTCGTGGTGGGTCAGGGCGCCATCGTCAGCCGGCAAGCGCGATGGCAGCGACTGCTCGTCAAAGTTCAGTTGGACTCGGGATCACTGGTGGCTTCGGCACTAAACCAGGTGGTGCACCAAGTCCTTTCGCTATGGGTCAGTTCTCCACTCTGACCACCAAACTTATGAGTGAGGAACGCTACATGATCTCGACAACGGGCACGCGTTCCGCCTCAGTCACCAGTGGCCCCTAGGGTTAACGTTCACTTGGCATTGGCAGAAGAATCGAAACGGTGCGTTCCTCATTGTAACCGTTAGTTACTCCCTGACCTCCAATACCCTTGTGCTAGTCTATCATTGCTTTGCTTGCAATACTGTATCATTCGTACCGTTCCTATATGGTACACCCATAATATTCACTCGCTCCCTGGAAGTAGGAAAGCAGATTCTTTCCGGAGGGTTGGACGCGTTTGACAAGTCCACGGCCTTTCGAGGTCCTTTTTCGTCAGTCTACAAGTCTCCCCTGGCCCGTTGAGGATTGAACTCACCCCGTTCACATCACCGAACAGATATTGGGGTCTGAACATCATTGATGCGTACGGCGATCAATGGCGAAAACACCGAAAGATTTCCAGTCCTGCGTTCAACAATGACACGTACGTGGCCAGAACCAAATTCCCAGTGCGAGCGAACGGTGCTGAGTTGTCGTTGTTACTGACATGAAGGTATGCTGCTGTCTGGGACGCCTCCTGCAAACTCTTTGCGGAAATGATGACCACTGAAGGCTGGGCCAAGAAAGGCGTCATCGAGGTGCCTAGTATCGATTCCGTCACGTTCAAGGTGCTCTCTTTCTTTGGGACCAGATTCTTGACTAATCCGCACATCTATCTTTGCGACAGTTTTCGCTCACCATTTTTACGTCGGTTGGATTCGGAAGGCCATTGACGTGGTCCAAGCCACCTAGTCAAGGTGACAAACCCAGCGTGTAAGAATGTCTCGACATTATGACGAAGACGCTCATGTTTGCATCACTTCTTCCTGCTTGGGCATGGCAACTGCCATTTGAATGGTCAGCATGTCCCGAAAAGAGGATGAGTGCACATGTTTTCTGACCACCATTGCAGGATCCAACGCACGCGGCGAGTCTACGATACCTTGCGTGTATTCATGCGATCCCAAGTCAATACGATCCGAGAGACCGTTCGATCCGAAGCAGCCAATGGGGACACCATACCCGGCAAGGATCTCTTCTCACTTTTAATCCATGCGTCTGAAGACATGGGAGGCAAAAAGGGCCTCAGTGACGACGAATTTGTAAGTCGACTCCTGAGCTTGCTTCTCTGTCAGCAAGGCAGCGTGGGCGGTAGGGTGACGACATGTTTTTCTTTCTTTTTGTCGTCGTCCTAGGTTGGCGACGTCTTCTCGTTCTTGTATGCTGGTCACGGTAAGCATATCTTTTTCTAGTCTATCTGATTTCTGTTCTAATGCGCGTATCTGGGGTTTAGATACGATGGCGCATGCCTTGGCAGCAACCCTTGCATTCCCAAGACGAACTTGCCTCACATGTACGGGAGGTGACAGAAGGCAGAGACAACGATACCCTGGTAAGTGTATATACACTCCAATTCGCGTCACCCTTTGGTCTGACTCCGGAACACGTGGATTCTGAATCTTCAGCTTTTTGAAGACTATGGCAAACTTGACAAAATACATTCCATCGAGGATCTTGTTTGCAGCGTTACATGTTACGCTGTTGAAGCGGGTTGATATGATCCGCTACCTTATCAACAAAGGAGCCAAGGCATACATCCTCAATTGGGATGGTGCCACTCTGTTGCATGTTGCTATGCGGTCCCTCGACAGATTCGTTTACCTGGAGATCGCTGCGATACTTATTGATGCTGGTTGCAACACTCCAGCCCACAACCTACGAGGCGAAACAGCCCTTTGTATTGCAGCAAAGCAAGGGTACACCGAAGTAGTCAACTATCTGTTGGTGTTCAGTGCACCCTCAGAGGTCTTGGCCTTGTCGTATCGCGAATCCTCAACGCAAGCACTGGCATTCCGTTCACTCATTGGCAACACGGATGGTTTACGCTTCCGGCCAGAGGAGGAACATAAAGTGTTCCAAGCTGTCAGACAGTTTCTAGATGACGAAGAAAAATGCCTCGAACTGGCAAAAAAATTCGTCTCCGCTGCAGGGGACCTTTTCGGACGCAGTTCTGGCAGTGCAATGCTCTTTGACATCGCCGTGAGGCAGGAATTCGGTCTCGTTGTGGAATATCTCGTTCCGCAGAATGTACCATTTCCCCCAGGGATATTGTTCACTGCGTTGCGATGTCAAGCCTCGATGTTCCCTCTCCTCATTACCAATGGAGCTAATGTGCATATTCGAGATGATAATGGAAATTCCCTCCTCCATGTTGCCATGTCGACATCCGGAGCAATTGAACCTCACATGACTGCGCGTTCGCCTGTGGCCGCTGCTAGAATGCGCCCTATCTACCTTGCCTTGTCTCGGGGATTTTTGTCATATGCAGAGTCACAGGCCGATGGGCCACTTCCTCCTAACTTGCTTCTCACTGCATTGCAACATGGTTTCCACTCGATGGTTCGCTTGCTCGTGGACCATGGTGCTGATGTCACCCAGCTTGCATCTAATGGAGATAGTGCGTTACATACCGCCGTCAGGTCAACCAGTCTCAGAACAGTGCAGGTCGTAATCGAGGCTGGCTGTAGCTCTTCCGCGCTGGATGCCGATGGACATACACCTCTTCAGATTGCCATCGCTCACGAGCTCAACCCAATTGTGGACTACTTGCTTTCACGAGATGTGCCACTTCCTTCCAATGTATTATCCATTGCTTTTCGAAAGTGTTCCATCGCCGACTCTTGGATATCGACGCTCACTTCGCTTATTCGCAAGGGGGCAAACGTCCATGCGCGAGACGCCGATGGAAATACCCTAATGCACTGGGCGACACTGCTTCACTCCGAAGAAGTGTCCTTGCAGGTCACAAAAATCCTTGTCGAAGCTGGCTGCAGTCCTTCCATACCCAATTTTTTATGAAGAGCTACCTATCCAATTGGCTGTGTGTGAAGCGCCGGCCTCGGTGGTGGAGTACCTGCTCCTACGCGGCGCGTCGTTCCCTCCCGGTATCATACTCACTACACTACGTGCTCCGTATGCGGATTACAGAACTGTGTCGCAGGTGGTATCTTTACTGGTAAAGAGTGGCGCTGATGCTCGTGTCCTTGCGGCTAATGGACCTCGCTTTGGTGCATGGGGACGAGTCATGGCGGATCTTTGTCAGCGATCGCAGCTATTTGTTGACTGTGGTGGAAATCCTTGTCTGGGCTGGTTGTGACATCCGTGGACAGGACGCCAAAGGTCGTACACTTATTGAGGTTGCAGGGGACAGAGGATACTCAGAGGTCGCAGAGTACCTGCGTGGCGCCATTGCTGAACAATCACGGTTGTCCTCTGGTCCCCCCAACACACCTCCGCTCCGTCCTTCGTGATCTCCTCTACCGTCCCCACCTTCTTTGTCATGTATTTCTCCTCCCCTCCCCCTCCTCTTCCCCTGCCTTCTCTTTCTCCTCCTCCTCCTCCTCCTCTCCTCCATCGCCATCGACACCATCGCCACCACCACCCTCCATTTGTCGCCAGATGGACTGTTTTCAATGCTCCAGTGTTAGACTTCCTGAGTCGTCTGTACCATAGCTTGCCAGGCAATTCAGTGTCTTCACGATCATCCCTCATCATTTTAAAATGGAGGTATGTTTCCGAGTACAATCATATCATGGCGTGGTGTATCTCCGTTGACCCCCAAAGATCTCAGGTGCGAACTGGCTCCTTTGCGAATCAGCAAGGAGACTCGCGATCAGTTTCCACCCGTGAGTGCTTCCACCGTTGCCTCGCACTGTCAGCCCAGAAGCCTCTTAAGACAGCGAACTACGATTGCTGATGATATTTACCATGCTCGTTCAGCTCGGACTTGACAACACGCGTGTAGACAGGGATACCGTGACGAATGGAGCGTTCACCTTAGCCCGGTGACCACCTTTCAAGGGGTTCATCGGTGCCCGCGAAACGGTCAACTTAGTCTTGGACTCATCTGGCATAACCAAGACATACCATACGTGACAGCAAAGCATGCGCCATGATGACTCAAGATGCCACCGGTACATGAGTAGAATTGTAGATGTCGTACGACCAGCTAAACATGCAATTTACCACCACCCACAAAACAGTGATACCACAGACTCACCAAGCCATATTGACTGAGCTGCGTGTTTGGACACGCCGTATTTCGAGCTGGTCAGTATCAAACATGAGAACAGGTCAACACAGAGCACATTTGTCGACATGCGATACACTAATTCCCCCTCTCTTGCCCAATAACTGACAGTGGGTAGATCATCGGGGACGATCACTTACATGTGACTTCGACTTGGAACGAGCCGCATGAGCCCAATATCGTGGAAGCAATTTTCAACATTACTCTCGAGGGATATGTACGTGTTACTGGAACGGGCATGGCGAGTACTTATCTTCTACGTTTGCAAACTCCACCAACCACCGGTCAAGCAACCCGATAAACTCCTCATGGCTAACCTTGGTATGACTCAAACTTAGTAGCCCTGCTGCACTGGAGCGCCTGCTGTCGAGGAACATTTGCCAACATTTCGCCAGAAGTATCAGGATAGCATGCTGTAACTCTTGTCCAGGCCAGTTCTTGGCCATACATTCCTTGACCTCAGCACTCCGGATGAGCTTGCGAGTTCCATCATCTGCATTGAGAACCGCATCCTTGTATATCGCAATACCTTTGATGTCTCCCTCTGCCCAATAAGCGTAGGTCGTCGGCCAGCGCCTCATGTGTGCAAGACGTCCAGATCCGAGGGGATGCACAAATCCTTGCACATCTGCAGCCAGCAACTCTTCCATTGAGATTGGGCCCGCATAGCTGAAAAAGAAGAGCAACAAGACATAGAGGAATGACTCTACATCATCATAATATGTATGCTTCCCGCCACGAAGAACATTGAACGACATGTACGGCGTCGTACCCTTGTAATAGCAAAACCATAAGTAAGACCCGGAATTGACGGATGTGTCTGAAGAATACGCACTGTCCGAAGGGCTTTCAATGGCTTTGATTCATCCACGGGGATCGGAGAGGAGGATTTTATAAAACTGTAGAAATCATCGCTGATCTCACGTCTTCTGACCTGCACAGGCACGTCCTCTGCATCCTGTAGTGTGGCCATGTCAAAATCTATCAAGTACCCTCGTTCTCCTCCAGGGCGCCGTGCGAGCACGATGTTATTCTCGCTGATGTCGCGGTGGAGAATACCGATTTTAGTAAGATATTCGTGGCCTTGCAGTCCGTGAGCGAGACTCTCCGCGCAGTAGGTGGACAAAACATACCAAGCAACGCACCACGCAACCCTCTCACGAAATCATGAACACCCCAGAAATATTTCACTGGTCGTTTGAGTTCAGAGATGCTGATAGTCAGCACTCGATTTTCGACTGGAAATCCAGACAGTTCTTCGTGGCGGAACCCTCTAATTGCTTCCAGAGTCGTGCATGTCCTTCCTTTCCTTGACGCTTTGAAGGTCCTAAATAAATCTTCAATGCGCTATTCGAACACAAGACGTGGAACAGACATACTTGAAAGGGACGACGACATTAGGATGCGCCTCGTTGTTCTTCAGTTTTTCCAAGACCTCGTTGTGCTCTTCTTCGCGTTCCAGATCTTGCCAGGACATCTTCAGAGCGAGAAGCCGTGCTTCGTCGAGGTCGAACACACAGAATACTGTCGTGCCCCGCCCTCGGATCGAGCTAGACGTGAACAGTATTCCTATACACTTGTAACCATACACGATGATGGGCACAAACGCCATCCGGCTCACGTGCACAACCTTTTGCCGCTTTGACGGGTTCGACTGTCCTGCATCATTGACAGAAGAGTGATCCACTTGGTCATAGCTCCTCTTGGAAGTAGACGAATTGGTAACACTCGACCCGACATCGGAGGGGTGGGAGCTATCGTGTACATGAGTTGGTCCTCGCACGCTCGAAGGTGGGGGGTCATTCGAAAGCTGGTCGGATAAGCCGAATTCCGGTCCGGCAGACGATGTGGCGCTGCTTTCGAGATAAGAAGCGGCGAAGGGGCTTGCAGCTGTGGGTTTTGGATTAGCTACCCTGCAAGAAATCTCCTTCTCGCCCAGCACGACGTCCGGGTTTTGCCCCAAATCCTCTCCTTGTGCCAATGCAAGACCCAACAAGACTCGAATGAACTCGATGCAGCCACGGCCATTACACAGAGTCAACTCGAGCCGCTCCGTACCGCTACCTTCCCCGCGTAGAAGAGCTGCCCGCCCACTCGTCACCGTTATTGCTGTTACGAAGTGCACCCACGGCTGTGCCCGCCTGATACCCCTTGCATATCGATGGACCTGTGCGAGGCCTGACCCAAAGTCGGTACTCTTCAATTCCCCGACCATGCGCAGCGCTGTAAAGTTGACATATCTCTCATCCACCGTCTTCAAATCGTCCGAGAATGCCTCGATAGGCAAAACCAAGAAGTCCGGACGCATGTCTTCACCATCCGCCTCGTAGGGCAATGGCACCGCGTGACGCTTATCCCTCGGAGCGGCGAAGCGATTGTTTCGCTGGGAATGTGCGTCAAGCCGAGGTTTCGCAAACTCGAAGGCTTGATCAGTGATCTTGTTCAGGAACTCGACGAGTTCGTCCTCCTTGATGGGTTTGCCCGGGAAGTCCTTCCATCGCCATAAGTATGAATTGACTCGCTCCTTCATCTTCCTTTTTCCTTTTGTCTGCTTCTCACCCTCCTGTGCCGACTCCCCCTCGACACCACACTCAGAATAACGACAGGCATGTCGTTTCGCATCTCCACAGGCATCGTCGAGAGCGCGCAGGACGACCTCAGAATCTGGGTCGAGGGCTGGTTTCAAGTGCTCAGCATCGGGGAGTTTGTCGGCCTCGTAAACTTGAACGTCACCAGTAGTGACTAATCTTCCCAAAATATACTTGGCCAAGTCGGTTGGCACCAGGTGGCCAAACATCTGATCTGCTAGGTCATCGGCTGTGAAACGAGCCTCGGCCAGTTCATACTGAATAGCTTTGTCGACCGGTGCCCGTGTCGCTGACTGGCCAGGGTGTCGGTTCGAGCCACTTTGCTTGGTGGGGGAGGGGTGGTCCTTTGTGCGGTTGAGCATACTGGGGTCACTTCCATAAGAGCATTGTTTGATATAATCCATGTTTCTGTTGCACTGTCAACAACGTCAGAGCCAGCCACGGCGCGTGCGACGGCGTGCACCTACAATAAGTTCGATGATCTTCCTGTGTGCTACTTCTTCAGTGACCGAGTCGGTGACAGACTGAGACGGAGGAGCGTCATTCAACATTTGACGAGATGGAAAGGCAGGCGCAGAAAATGCGTATGTTAGCGTAGGGAAGAGCGAAGTTGAGGGGATGGGTTTTACCTAGGCATGCGCAAGACACGTTTAAATAAACAGCTCAGACGCGTCGCGGAGCTCTGTTGTGGTCCACAATCGATTGGACCTGACTGTTCCACGATGGGACGACGATAACAAAACTGTTTTGAGTGTGGCTACCTGTGAGCAGACCTGACAGTCTTCCGTGAGCAGAGCTTTGATTTGGACCCGGCAGATGGAGGAACGTCAGTATTTAGACTGCCAGTTGGACGAACAACAGGCCCTCCCTGGTGCTTGATCAGAAATGCGGTTTCCTGTGTCAACACCAACTTATTACCTCCTGGTTTGATTAATTGTGGCTCCGTTGAAGTGACGCGCGACGCGACCGCCAGCTATTTCCGCTTTTGTCACTCGAATATGTAGTATTTTACATGAGGTTCGTGCACTCAGCCTATCTCGAGAACCTTCAACACGTTGTCCTCCTGAATCATGCACATGAATGAGCCCAGCGTCAGTGACTCCAACTTGCGTGCGAATGTTCTTTGATGTATCTCGCCAAAACCAATGCTGCCTGAGGTGCTTCATTACGTGTAGGATTCAGACTTGGTTCAACAGGCTCGTCGCTGTCCATCTCGTCGCTCGCTCCCGCGCCGCTTTCGCATCCATCACGACCTTCGTCGGTCGCCTCGGACACGTTGTGCGCCCAGTCTCGGATTGGTCTACCTTTGTGACTTTCTGTGCTTGCCTTGTGCCGGTCATGTCTTAGGGCAGCCATCTAAGGTTGATCTTAAAGAACAACATCATACACATTCACCTCTCAGATCTCAGAGACCTCACTGACGAGTTCCTTGGTATGTCTCGGCACCCTCGACAACAACAGACGCAAACGTATACATTGGACATCGCGAAGTGATAGCCACCTCAATCTGTTATCTCTATGATGGGATTGTACCGGTGAGCACGTCTTAGTAGAGCACCATCGTAGCCATTCATATGGTACCGTACAAAAGCACAGTCTCCGGTAACTTACATAACCCTTCCAGGCAACGGATGATGACAACGCACTCTGTGTTTACCATGGTCCAGCCCTAGTCACTGGGACGCTCTCGTGCGAGCAGTAGACAGTGGCAATCATCCCCAGCCTCAACAAGCACGACATCGCCGCTAGAACGGCAATTGACGATGCCGAGCCTGTACTCGTCAATGTGACCATGTGGAACGTCAGCGCCGACCAAGAAGAATTCCAAGTCACTGGGTGTGACCGTGTAGCCAATGTCCCGGCCATCATTGTCCTCGAGGACGTTACATCGCGCTGGGATCACAAGCATCTTGATCACCACGCCAAGCTTGGTTTTCGCCTTTTGGTGTGACTGACTTGTCTAGATCGCGTTTTCGATCGTCCTCGTCGACGCGGCGGGTTCACAGGCTTGGTAGGACGTTTATGGTGATGCCCGGGTGGTATGGATGGCTCAGGTACGTTTGCCGTATCGCGCTTTCGCCGTCGGTGCTGACCTGTCTCTTTTTCAGCTAGCAACCTCGTTTCAACTCGTTTCGAGTCGCGGCGCGCGCTGCTCGTTGCGCCATCCATCCGGCACCTTTTCCCATCCATATCAGCACCATTTCCGTGGCTGCGGCGCTGCGGTTCGGCTCCAACGTCTCCCGCTTTGGCCTTCTCGCCCAAATCGCCTCCTGGACATATATCGCGACATGGTGCGTTCGTTTCATCGACACGCTGCTTCCTAACGTTCTCGGCACGTCCCTGGACACTATGGAGGTCGCCTGGTACGACCGTTTTGTCGTCCGGCTCGCACAGCTCGTTTCGAGCTCCTCTAGGTGAGTCTTCTTTGACTCTGGACTCCAAACGTTCGCGCTCGTTTACTGACGCGTTTGGCAGCTTGTTCGGCACATTCCCAGTGTCTTTAGTGCCCTCAAGTGGTCCCAGGATGTTTGCACCGTCGCTGGCAGATCCGACGTCCCAGCTCGAATCGCCTTCGCTCTCCCCCTTGAGCTGGACGCTCGGGGTTTCGTGTGCTCATCGCACGGCTTTGTCAGGTGGTGGAGGTGGCTCTGGGGGTACTCGAGGTAAGTCGTCATCAGCTGTTGAGGTCCGCTGATCATGTTCTTCGACTCGTCGTCAATCGCACTTGGGCCCTCAGCAACAACTTCTCCCCTGCGATCGACGTCTCTCGTTGTATCGCACCGTTCTCCCACTTGACCTGCACATCTCGGTGCGTCCTTCTGACACCCTCATGTGGTCCTGGCACGTTCGCTTTGTCGCTGCCCACGCTAACGTCTTGGCTCGGATAGCCTGCTTTCTCCCCCTCGAGCTTGACGCTTGGGGGCTCGTTTGTTCGTCGCGCGGACTCGCTAGGTGATGGTGGTTCGGGGAGTGGTTTGGGTGAGTCCGTGATATCTACGGAGGTGCGCTGATTATTTCGTTCAGCTTTCGTCGTCGATCGCTCTCGTGCTCTCGACTTCTTCTCCCCCGCGATCGACACGTCGCATTGCGTTTCGGCACTCTCTACCTCAGCATCACTCTGCGCATTACAGCGTATTCCTCCGACCTCTCTACGGCTCGCCATGTCGCTGTCTTCACGTGCAGCGCAACCGTTTCGGTAGGTAGTCGATTTGCCACCTGGTTCGACCTCAATGTCGGCGCGTGACTCGTCACACGGGTCACCGTTTCGTAAAGGTGAGTTTTGTGCTTCATCAGGTGGTTCTGTGGGCTCCCTGGGTCGATGCGATTTGTCACCGTCGTCGCCCATCGCCTCTGCACTCCCTCTCGACACCGTCTCCTGGACCCTTGCCTCACTATCTCGCCATCTCATGCCTTCTGGCTGATCAGGCAGCTCGGTGCCGCGGTTCAGCCTCAAGACCTCCCGACTCGTTCTGGTCACCTATATGGCCTACTGGCCCTCTATCTCGACACAGTAGGTTCGTTTCATCAACGGCTCGCTTACTGACGTTCTCAGCACGTCTCTAATGACTATGGAGAGTCCCTTGTACGACCATTTCGTCGTCCGGCTCGCTCGGCTCGTCCTGAATCCCCTCTGGTGAGTCTTCTTCGACCCTCGACTCCAAACGTTCGCGCTCGTTTACTGATGCGTTCCACAGTTTCATCAGCACATTTTCAGGGTCCTTGTCACCCTTGAATGGTCCCGGCGTGTCTGCGTCGTCGCTGGTAAGTGCGCCGTGTCAGCTCGGATCAGCTTCTCTCCCCCCCTCAAGCTCGACATTCGGTGGTTGTTGCGCTCGTCGCGCGGGTTTGCTGAGTTGTGGTGGAGGTTGTGGGAGTGGTCTAGGTATGTCTCCGTTGTCTATTGAGATGCGCTGATTGTTTTCGTCAGCTATCGTCGTCAACAGCTCTTGTGCTCTCGACGACTCCTTCACCCTTGCGATCGACACGTTTCGTCGCATCGCCCCCGACCTCACTCTGGCTTGCCGTGTCGCCGTCCTCACGTGTGGCACATCCGTTTCGGTTGGCAGCCGATTCGCCACCTAGCTCGATTTCGATGTCGGCGCGACCTGTTGCGTTGTCGCTCAGGTCGCCGTCTCGTGTAGGTGAGTTTTGTGCTTCATCGGGTGGCTTCGTGGGGGGCCTGGGTCGATGCGGTTTGTCGCCGTCGTCGCCCATTGCTTGTGCGCCCTCACTCGACGCCATTTCCTCAACCTCTACCTCGCCATCTCGCATCCTCGTGCTCCCTGGCTGGTCAGGCGGTTCTGTGGGCTTGGCTGGACGACACGAGTTGTCGCCCGTCGCGCCCACAGGGTCTTCTGAGGGTCTTCTGATGGTCTTGGCGCATCCTCGACCTTGACCTCCACTGGCCCTCTGCCCTCGCTAACTCGATATCTTCCCTCGCCAACCTGGTCTGGTGGTTTCGTTGGTCGCTGCAGCTCACTGGGTGCGTACGGCCGACTTCCCTCGTCGCCGTCGTCACCACCTGTCGTCTTCCTCAGCTTGGCGGCCTCATCTGCTGTGAGCGCATCGCTCGAATTGTTCCTCTCCCCCTCGAGCGACATGCTCTGGGGGTCGTTTGCTAATGTTGTCGTTGTGGTCTTTTATATATATATATATATTTGAATCCAATTTATGTCCTGTTGGGGTGGGTACCCTATGTAGGACACTCTAGCTAGTCTACAGGAGCCCTTTGTGCTCCGTCACGCATCTCCGCCCTGACAAATGCCCCGATGTAGGGTTTCCCCCCATCGGTCTGCCATTCCTGCCAGCTGTTTTAGATGTCCCAGGTGTGAAGTTACGAGGATCTGATATGATAACTCAGTCGCGTGTGGGAAACGGACTGAACTATATATTCACCTGATATATCAACTAAGTACGGAGTGAGTATGATTAGAGGTACTACAGTATACGGGACACTCACCTCAGTCGCGTGCGGGAAATGGACTGAGGGGAGCGCTATCGAGCACAAAACTATATATGTTTGGCTTGGAGTATTGAATATAAAAGGTTAAGCTGCAGTATGAAGGGTCAAGAACAAAAGAACATAGGCGAATACACTATAAACATTGTAGCGTAGGTACGGAGAATGCAGATTGTGATCCGAGAAATGATGGTGTTTGGTCCGACGAGTGGCGATGCGCACGCTTGTTTATTCCGACACTCCCCCTCAAGCTGCATGGAGCCCGAGCTCAGACGCAAAATGTTTGACCTTTGGTGAGGGGAGCTATCAAAGTACAAAGATACCTCGATGGCGCAGGGACAAGAGGGATGTGTTAGTGAGAGAGACTCACTATAGCCATGTGGATAGTAATCACGTATGTGGTGACACTTGAGTGGTAGGATAGGTCTCTGAGGAGTCTCAGGTCTCAAGTGGAACAGAGGGTGGAAGAACTGTTTCTGTTAAATACTACTGGCAGTAAGGCCAGGGTTTATATAGAAGTACAGTGTTTGTACTTGTGGTGGTAAATGTCCCATAAGGGGACGTCTTGTAGAATACTACGGAATATCATGGAATGATATGTAATACATGAGTCATGCTATATAAGCAATATGAGTCATGATCAGTAAGCGATTGGTCAGTCATCCAATAGCATTACTAGCTCTTATCTATGATG
>JBBPNY010000507.1:0-16618 GCA_038091165.1 Rubroboletus pulcherrimus
CTGACCCCGGTTGGTCGAGAGGAATGAGGGACCCGCTTCAAGGCCCCTCTCGTGGACCTTGATGATGCCCACGGACGACCATGCGGTGTCCTCAAAGGGACGAGGAAGCCAAAAGTCCTGCAGTGTCGATAGGCGACCGTGTGTGGGGGCCACTACTGCGGATGCCAGTGCGACTTCTGCGAAAGAGTCGGCGGAATCGGAGCGTCTGTGTTCCCTGCGGTCCCCAAGATCGTTCACCTTGGGCGAGGAGCTGCTCGACGGCGTACATGAATCCTGTTCATGAGGATTCCCGGGGTAGAAGTAGCGTTGGATGGAGCGGGATGGATCGGTCACGTTTGGGGGGTAATGGAACGCTGAGATCATCTCCTCAACAGGGGGGTCTCGTTCTTGGCCAGGAGACATATAGAGGAGAGGAGAGAATTCCCTGTCCTGCTGTGTCCACAGACGCGGACGTATCCTCCTAGATGACTGGGAATTCGCACCGCCTGTGAACGCATCATTATCCTGAGTGTGATCATGGTCCATGATGTGCGCGTGCGGTGAATCATGGGTGTGTTTTCGTTTACGTGATGTGACCTCCCGTATAGATGACTCCAAGCCGAGAAGGGTATCCCTGTGTTGCCTTGCCAGCCCGTGATTCTGATTAACGTCTCCCATCTCCCCAAGATGATTCACAGGAGAGGATGGTGATGGCGGTATCATGAGCTGGGGAGAACCATCCGAGCCGGACAGACGTTCACAGCCCGGGGGTGGATGTCTAGGAGTGCTGTGGGTCGACGTTTGGACGGAACCAACGATCTGATGTTTCCGGGGATGAAAATCGGGTGGCATCTGTTCGCCGGGAGGACCGGGGGAGTTCATTTTGGCGGAGTCGCAATGACGTGGATGGTGACAAGATACTGCGCCATCATCGATATCCATGGACATGGATTTTGATTCTCTCTAGAAAATACCAAAGAAGACAGATCTAAGGACGCAGATACCATGTTAATAATATGAGGAATGACTCACAGGACCGTCGAGATCCATTGAACGACTGGGCGCCGAGTAAAATGACTTTCTGCGAGACCTGAGGCCTGAGGTGCGGGGGTGATGTTCCTCAACGGCAACATTTGTCCCTTTTATGAACTACCTCGCCCTTCAAAGCGCGCCTTGAGATCGAGACTCGGGTAACCCGTCCTAATAGGAATCAGAAACAATTCATATCGTCACCACATGCATAGCAGACAAAAACAAGGTGCTGGATGAAGAGGGATCATCACAACCCATGGACCTACAGGGACCCACAACGCAACCTGAATACAATAAAGATGAGATTGACGCTGTCATGTTCAATGATAATCTGTTCGTAATTGCAAAGGGAAGGAAGACCATAGTCGTTATTCGTCGTCCTTGCAACTCCTTGTCTCTCTTCTGGGGACCGTGGCAACTCGGCAATGTTAGACATGGACTTCAGAGTCGTACCCCAGTGCTTACGATCTCGACGGCAGTGAAAGTCCAGTTGGACTCTATAGAACACGTGGAGTCTAGTTTGAGCTTCAAGTGTGTGCATATTCGCTGATACGAAGGGCCTCTGGGCACCCGAAGAAACGCACTGAAGTGTGAGAGAGTCAGGGATCCCAATATGGTTGTGTGCAAAGAACGTTTCCAGGGACTCAGTAAGGCTGCATCCTTGGCGTATCCATTCAAATGCTGGTTATCGATTAAGTTTTATGCCGGGAGTTGTCGCGGCGGACAGGTGGAAGATTTCTGTCACATTTATGACAGTACTAACGCAAAATACATGGTCGAATTGGTTACTTAAGCGTAGTTAGCCAACTGTGTGCACACTGCCTTCGTCGTTCACATGACGCTACGTTCAAAAATACGCTGGGAATGCTCGTCTGGCCTTCTTCATGACACTTGTCGGATGGCACGTTCCGTTTATCGTCACTCCCAAGTCCTAGTTGACTGAGGCAAGGCGTGATCGGTTCACCGGCGTTCGCTGATTCACCGATGGCCCGACCGCACGAGCTCGCTTCATTAACACTGTTCCGCGCAACACCGGCACAAGTGTTAGAGTCCCGCAAGAGGACTTGGCCCGAATGGGGTGGTGTACTCACCAAGGAACAGTACCTGGAGCGCGACAACCAAATGGATGCTATGGAACATGCCGCCAACTCTAAGATGATCACCTGGTAAACATGCAATCTAATCAACACAACACGACTCGTCCTGATCACGGTTGATACAATACAGGGTCCTAGCGCCAAGAGATAATCCAAATACTCTTGATTTCGCGAGCGCTTGTGAAACGTTCGTGCCACTGGCTGATAAATCGACAAGGTCAGCTATACTGATCTTACATGTGCAACCAGATACAGGCGAAAGGGACTTGTTCGATACAACGGATCAATAGAAGTGAAGGAAGTCACTTGCTACGGCGTAGCGTGTGTATTCACCCCACCTCACAAACGAGGAAAGGGGTATGCGTCCCATATGATGCGCTTGTTGCACTGGGTCACCTCGAGACGAACACCCGAGTACAACCTACCCCATTTCCCAGCGGAATGGGGTGCTCTGCCTCCCGAGGTCGAAGAAGCTGGGAACGGATTGTTTTCCATCCTATATAGCACCGTAGGGGACTTCTACAAGGAGACTAGTCCCGGGATCGAGAAATCGGGTGGATGGGAGACAAGACAGCCCATTTCGACCACCTGGGAGATCCCTGAGCAGGGAGAAGTTAAGCAGGACAGCGCAGATAACAAATGGGCGTGGCTCGAGCATGGTGACCTAAATACTTTCTGGATGAAAGACGTCCAGCTTATCCGACGTACCATGGAGAATTTGCCCGAGTCAAACCCGGACTACCACACAGAGAGGCCGACGGCGTTTTTGACATACCTTCCTGATAAGGGTGTCGGGTCTTTCCACATCTTCCGCTCCATGTTTGCTGTTGACGATATCGTGTCCGTGGATGTTTGGGGCATAGAAAAGAAGGACGTCTACCCCGACCAGCCAACCTATGCTACATGGACAGTTGACACGAAGCCACTCCCTCCAGTGCTTGTCATTACTAGATTGAGCGCAACTGAAGCAGATTTTCCAGCACTTGTAAAGAGAATACAGGAAATTGCAGGAAAGAATGGGATTAGGAAAATGGAAGCATGGAATATACCCTCACACCTCCTGGGAGCAGTGGGAAAGACAGGAGGGGTGACTTTTGCAAGGCAAAAACGCCTGCCTGCCTTGAAATGGTACGGAGAGGGAAAAACTGCAGACATAGAATGGATGTTTAACGAAAAGTATGTTCATTAATACTGTTTATGCAAGTCTGCGGTGACACAATCCTTAGATTTTGTTGGTGCTGACGGGGGAGATCATAACATTTGGGGTGCCCCTGCTCGTCGATCAACGGTGCACCCCAACGTTGAATTACCAGTCATGAATGGGTAGTACTGCGATGTACAACCTTTTTTTTTCTATTCACAAATGCGTTATTATTAATGTTGTGGTATAACCAAGGTCAGTCAACCTAGGTACCGTCAACTCGAACTTGGACACGAAACATCATCCGATTCAAGCAGGCATGTGTAATCATTGGTAGGGACTTACATTTCAGATTATTTGTGTTACCTCAAGATCTCACTTGCAGCTACCCTCTTCATACTACATTGTCTGGCATTGTTTCCGATAGGTCTAAAATAAGCAGTATTCACCGGTGAAGCTTTGAAGGACGATGTCACGTCGGCATGATTGGCAAGGCGGGATGTGGAGGGACCTTTTTCATGGGAACGCGCGCATTTTGCCGTCGGCCTCTGGTATTTCTTCCTCGCTATTCTCGTGACTCGTCATCCAATAGACTTTGTTAATGACAGTACTTCAATCTGATATGACTCCCGATGATATTTCTGTGACTGACGAATCACCACTCCACCTATTTTTATGAGCTTCCAGGAAGTCGAATGGACGACAAACGCGCTCGGGACGTCGTCGCACCTCGACGCGCCCTCGACGGCATGTCGGGGATCTACGTGGCGATGCCTGTCCCAGCACATAGTAAAGGTTGCTTACTTTCAGGTTTTCGGGTTCTAGGTACTGTACTTATCAGGATTTGCGAAAGCCTGAGGGTCTAGGTGCCAAGGTTCCTCCGAAACCCAGCAGAACAGGTACCGTACTCGCAGAGTCAAAAACCATAATCCTGTAAACCTGGATGCGATTATTGATTCAAAAACATTAGCGTCTCTGGAGATGGAACCTAAATTAGAGGCTTGTGGATTGTCATTCGTCTGCTCTAGTACTGTGAACGAACATCTAGGACAGGAAATGCTTTGTCTAGGAACATACCGCGATGCTACGCGTTATAAGCGATATCGATGGGACATGGAACATCTATGTATCTTATCTGAGTAAGTGTGTGAGGAAGTATACAAGTGTTAACGAGATAGCAGGAAGATTGGGTATAACGCATCAAACAGCGCTGGCAAGTCCGGGGGAGGATGCGGTGGGTGGCGTCGCCGTCACGAGCGTGCGAGATTGGACCAGCCCCGCTTTAGTTGCTGTGCGCGTCGGTCAAGCAAACCACCGCGAAGAGTCTCTGAAAGACTCACTTCGAAGAAGACAAACATGAGCACGGTGTTCGGTCCTAGTCGCATGAACGCGGGTGTCCAACCTTTGAACATGAACATGGGGCCTTCTTCGCGGAACGATCCCACAAGAACTTGCAAGGGGCTAGAGTTCCCTGACTTCAGGATTGACATTGGTGAAGAGCCAACCATGTATAGAAAAGACACCTCACTGAACCCATTATTCTTGTTCTTAGAACATCGGCGGGCGAGCAAACAGCTGGGAAATAGAGTGAGCGCAGAATACAACACTTGATGACAACGAACTTGTGGCGCAGGTCCCGGCGGCTAGACTAGCGACAACGTGCAAGAAGAAACCGTCGTGAAACTGATAGTCTACCAAGGGTATTCGATGACGAACTAGAGTCACCTTGAAGAAGTCATAACTGTAACCGGCCTCAGGAAGTGCGTTCATGTGATTCAGAGGGGACCACTGGGTCAACTCACGATGCCACCTGTGACGGCTATCAAAAGGACACATGTTACACGCCGCCTTTGGAGAAGGCAGAGGCTTACATTCATTAAGGCTGCACGTGCCTTAAGATGTATAAACCATTGCGTCATTCGTCCACAGTCTGCGTGCTCACCGCGTTGATACCAAGCCCTCTACAAAGACCCTTGATACCCTCATTTTTCACAAGGGTTACAAGGCCGGTCGGAGCGTTACGATACCCATATTGCTTTTCTGGAGGCCTCAGTGAGTCACTAGTCATGCGCACGAGCAGGATATCCGCAGGGTTCCCGGCAACACCTCCCAATCCGCCGGCAACACTAGCGGCCAGGAGAAGCTTGCCAGCAGAAGGCTTGCCATTTTCAGACATACGGCGCTTCATCTCCTCGTAGCTTCCAATGCGGACAAGCGAGTATGTCATCTGTCGAAGCAGTGACGCGGAAAGGCCAGTGTAAATACTGCGCAAGCCGTTTTCGGACAGCGAGGCCCGGATCGTCGCGAGCATGGACGGACGCGGCACAGATGGACCGAGGGTTTGCATACGGCTGTGTAGACGTTAGCCATACTCTCTCAGCGAAACCAATGCCACTTACACTTTCGTCAAGTCTAGGGGATGCGTGAAGCAAGCTGCCACTAGAACACGGTGCGTAAGCCAAGGCATAAGGTCTGGTGGGCACCACCTACTGGAGGCAGCAACGCCTATAATCGAGTTGTTAGTCGGATGCTATGAACATTGAACAGTACTAGTGAGCTTACCGCCGAGCCTGCGTAAAGTGGTCTTCAGCAGGGGTTCCGGAGTGGCATTCGGAAATACTCACCAGAAAGGATAGGTGGTCATTCTGTGTCTCGTCTTCTGACCCATCTCCCTACACCCACACACCGGCTTTTATACCACGGTGCAAATGATCGGATAGAAGCTACTGCTTGACACGTGACGGGTCTGGGAGTGTTTCCAGAATCCTGGGAGCGCAAAAGGCTACAGGATGGAGATGTCTGCAGTCGCCCTATTACCGCGAAGCGATGAGATGAATTTACTTTCTCCAGCCGACTCCGCGTTGAGATATGTTTCTTTTTTTCTAAAAGCCTCAATGAGCGTTTTAAGGGAGTGTACTGAAGGTTGGTGTGGCTACGCAACGAAGTCACTGCTGGACAGCCAAGAAGCTGAGATTTGCACGCACTGCGGTTCACAGCAACGCTCGGGTAACGGGCTGCATCTCAGCGACTCCTCTGCAAGTCTTGACAGCCTCGGGAATATATTAATGTAGGTGTCGTTCGCGAGTGAGAAGAGGTCCGTGCGCACGTGAGATTAAGTAAGATTCCCCATTAGTCAGCAGCCAGCCAAACATCCTCTTCGACGGCGCCACAAATTTGTTCTCATTCGACTTTAACTCTCTCCTTGACCATCTCTCGCTTTGCTTTCAACTCTACGCACCGGATAATATTCAATATTTTTTATTCAACAACAATGTCGCACGACAACGAGGAACTGGTCAATTACGAGGATGAAGACGATGTCGTCCCCAACGGTGCCGCTGTACCCACGAACGGTGTCGCTGCTTCGGCAGTAGCGGATGGTGAGGTCGACAAAGACAAGAAAAACTTCTCAGGCATACATTCGACCGGCTTTAGGTCCGTTTCGTCGCTCTTTTCTCATGACATCTTCCCGCCTGACCCTTGTTCTCAGGGATTTCTTGTTGAAACCCGAACTTCTGCGAGCAATCAGTGATCTCGGGTTCGAACATCCTTCAGAAGGTATTCCTAGCGCGGTTTGAACGGGGTTTTTTTTTTGACTTATCATTACAGTTCAACAAGAATGTATTCCCCAAGCCGTCCTGGGAATGGATGTCCTTTGTCAGGCAAAGTCAGGGCACGGCAAGACCGCGGTCTTCGTACTTGCAACACTGCAGCAGTTGGAGCCTGTGAATGGCGAAGTTTCCGTCATTGTCTTGTGTCATACTCGTGAACTCGCCTTTCAAATCAAGAACGAGTACACGCGGTTTGCCAAGTACATGCCTGACGTACGGGTCCACACCTTCTATGGCGGAACTCCCGTACAAAAGGACGCAGAAATCCTTCGTGACAAGAATCGGTGCCCACACATCGTTGTGGCGACTCCTGGCCGCCTGAATGCCCTCACTCGAGACAAGATTCTGGATGCCAAGAATGTCAAACACTTTACTTTGGACGAGTGCGACAAAATGCTAGAGCAGCTCGGTTAGTCTCCGCCCCTTCAGTTTCGGCTGCCAGTCTTGGAAGTTCTTGTCGCCATACTCGACGTCACACTGCCAATGTGGGCAAGCGCCGTCGGTGCCACTTGGAATTGGTGTTGAAGCATGGTCATGGGTTCATCGCTGGGTTGCTGAGTTGTTGAGAGCGTTGCATGATGAAGAACATTACGGGTCTATTTCCGATTTCCTGCTCTCGCCGCAGGCGAAACTTATACATGGGCTTATTCGCAATTTATGCTCGGCGCTTGCACATCCTTCTCTGTTCTTGAGTTTCTTCTTTTCTCGCTCGACCCGAAATTCGATCCCAATCTAACCGCTATCCTCCGCCTTTTCTTTGCTGCGTAGACATGCGTAGGGATGTCCAAGAAATCTTTCGCGCCACTCCCCACCACAAGCAGGTCATGATGTTTAGTGCCACCTTGTCGAAGGAAATCCGTATTACGTGCAAAAAATTTATGGCGAATGTGAGTCTGTTGTGGACAAATCAAGAAGGTGCACTGACATCGGAACGTAGCCACTTGAGATTTTCGTCGATGACGAGACAAAACTGACGTTGCATGGGTTGCAACAGCACTACGTCAAGCTTGAGGAGAATGCTAAAAACAGGAAGCTAAACGACTTGCTCGACACCTTGGAGTTCAACCAGGTAAGCATCGTATGGAGCGACATGTTCTGTATTTATCCCTTGTCAGGTCGTTATCTTCGTCAAGTCTGTTGCACGGGCAATCGAACTGGACAAATTACTGGTATCATGCAACTTCCCCAGCATTAGCATCCACTCTGCTCTTGCACAAGAAGAGCGGTAGGTTCATGAGGCCCTTTTTGACTGCACTACTGACGTGATGAAAAGGATTAAACGCTATACTGCCTTCAAGGCTTTTGAAAAGCGAATACTAGTCGCCACTGATATCTTTGGTCGTGGTATCGATGTTGAACGAGTAAACATCGTTATCAATTATGACTGCCCTCCCGACGCAGACAGCTACCTTCACCGTGTCGGTCGTGCTGGGCGATTTGGTACCAAGGGTCTCGCTATCACATTTGTGTCGAGCGAGAGTGACCAGCAGGTGATGGCTGCCATCCAGTCTCGGTTCGAAGTTGCAGTACCCGAGCTGCCAGACCACATCGACCCTGCTAGCTACAGTGAGTTAGTCTGCTCCATATTTGACTCATGCTAATTTCCGATTCTCAGTGACCTCGTAATCGGCTTCGTGTTGTCGCTATATGCTCTCCCGTTTTCTACTCTCACTGTAACAATGTACTTGGTAGAGGTCGTTGAGTCGCGAACAGCTGCCCACTACCACACATTGTGATTGTTTGAATGAAACTGAGTCCGTGTGTATGGACACTTGTCTGCAAGAATAGGTGAGATTTTACTGAAGACCTGCTCTCCTTGTCCCTTGTTCGATACGCGTGATTTACTCGGATGTTAAGTGGAAGGATCGCTCGTTCGAGTAGAGTGTGAGATCCACAAATCATTTTGACAAAGAGGACAGTCTATCCGGTGGTAGGGGGTTCATTGATTCATCCTCCTTCCTCGTGAACCACAACGAAGAGTTTGCAACAAGAACCCTGACCGATTATTGGTTGTCCCGTCGACCAATGTCGATTTCGGTCGCATGGAACGAGGATGTCGATGAACGTTGAACATTTACATGGATTCCCTCGCGCACACCACACGCCGCGCGCGCGAGCCTGCCTCCTGCCCTGGACCATTCCGAGTTGCAACATCGATCGTTTCTTGGTGAACATGAGGGTGCAGCGCTCATTCGCTGTATGTTGTTGCTCACCGACCACCGAGCGAAACACAGTGGCGGCTCGTTGTGTTTTCGCTTTGCTACGTAGTAGACGATATGCCACCCTCGGGTCGGATGATGATTTACCGGTCATCTCTTCCCCTAGAGTATATTTAAATGAGTTACTGGAGGTCCAAGTCTCAGCGCTCATGCTCGTAGTCTGCAGCCCTTGGACGGAGGTCATCGGTTTATCGAACCCCGGTCCCTCTATCTTGTATCGTGCTTCAACAGCTGGGGATGTTGTTTCAAGCGCCGAGAACGAAAGGGCATATGTGATTCAGTGATAAAATGCGCGTTACCTGACTGCTTAAACGTCAAGGTCACCTCTGCATGATGCCAATGTTCTCGGAAAGATAAGCCTATCGCGAATACTAATATGATGGGGCGCAATCACCGTGGTTGTGTGCCTGGCAGTGATCTCGACGCTTTCAGGTATCAGGAACCTTTCTGGCATCGCGACGTCTTTTGGAGCGTCGGGTCCAGGATCCTGAGCGCTGCTGGGACTTGCCGTCCCCGGACCTCGAACTCTCTCGGGTATCAGGAGCCTCTCTGGCACCGCGACGTCTTTTGGAGCATCGGGGCCCAGGATCCTGAGCGCTGCTCGGATCCGCCGTCCCCGTGTCCTAAGGAAGAGTTACTCGAGTTTGTCAATAAAGGTGATCGGAGACGGTACGTCAGGGGGTTCATCACGGTTTTTCTTCTTCGGAAAGGGTTTCTGGACTTCGGCGATGTAGGCAGAGGTACGACCAGCGACGGTGATCCATTCTACGGTGGCAGGTTCACCCGAGGGCTGTGCGGAATGCGAGATTAGCTCGTGGTGGGAACGGGGAGGAAGCAAGACGACCAGTTTCATCGTTTGCTTTATTTTTTTCTTGCCTTTGCCCTGCGCTGACAGCGTGAGAAGCGCGCCGGGGAAGTCAGGAGGACCGCACCCATCGATGGTGGAAAAGCCAATGATCAGGGTAGCTAGCATCGTCTGCGTTCGCCTCGACGGTTATACGACACACGTCAGCGATCTGGTAATGCAGAGCGAGGGTTTGACTCTCGTCCAGGGTATTGCATCGTTGCTCGGGATGCACTTGAGCCTGATATAAAATTTCATCTGACCATAAGAGTGAGTTAAGACAGTGTTGAGCGTGGGCTGGAAAGATATAAGCGGAGATGTGAGGACCTGCGAGATAGTTTCCAATACCAGCGCTGAACGACTGATCCAATAGGAGGGCTTTAATTGGACAAGTTCTTTTCAAGGCAGCATCACGAAAATCCCGGAGAGAGGGCATGGACAAAATTGGATCGAAGCCAAGGTCCGAGATCGGGGGTTCGCTCAGTGGGGAGAAAACCAAGCGGATGCGGGAAAGACGACGAGCATCGCAAAAGGCGAGTTCTGTGAAGCCCGAATCGTTTTGTTGAATAAACAAGATGAACTGGAGGAAACCATAGGCTAAAATTAGCGGGGAATGGGGATGGAGTAACGAGACACACTTTTACAAATCGTGGAGGCCAGCCGTCGGAAGAGCCGCCGAGCTTGGATTTGTACTGTGGGGTTGACCGACCTCTCAGCTAAGGGAATCAAGATTGAATTTGAAACTACCACAGTCGAGTCTCACGGAGGGAAAGCAGACCTTGAGCATGCCTGTCATGCCGAAATGCAGGACAGGCGTCCTGCCCCCATCAAGTTGGATATAGAAATATTTTCCTGTGGAATCGCCTCAAGCTGGAGAGTGCAGGGATAGTAGGGCGAGACTTTACCGTATCGAGCTGCATCGCGTATGGTACGACCCGCAATTTCGGTGGCCTGTGTGTTGGCCAAAAATAAATGCCAAGTGCATCCGAGGCGAGAGAGACGGCCGCACAAACTCGTGGTGGGTCAGCCCGGAATACACGAGCTCGTCCTCGGAGGATTCGACATGGTGTATTATCTTTCCCTTTGCGACGGACCTGACGAGGGCGGCGGCTCGCTCGACCTCTACGCGATGGAGTGGGGGGATGAGAAGTGCGGTGTGGAGGGCTGGCACGTACCTGCAAGTTCTGGCATGTTACTTGTGTTTCGTGCGACAGAAAATGGCTATGAATACTACATGACGTAATGGACTGATAAAAAGGAGCGGTGACCATGATATCACCTCCTCAAGCAAGTTGGCCCCCCCCATGGACCTCACAACGTCCATGTTTGTTGGCCCCCCGAGGAAGCCCTGGGGGCTCAAATGGCGCTCCTCCGTCTGGTTCATCACAACAGGTGCGTGTCTCGTCTCCCTTTTGCTCCATCTCGCTCATCTCCTGACTTCAGTCGTCGGTTTCGGTTCGTAGTCTTTCCCATGCCCCCTCGGATCCGTCTGACCCTCTCCAGGAATCACCACCGATCTGCTCATCTACTCCATAATCATCCCCGTCATGCCATTCCAACTCGAACACCTCCGGTATCACTCCGTCTCCGCTCTCACCGGCTGGCTCCTCTGTGCATACGTACGTCCTCCCTCCCCTCTCCCAGTCTCGCTCACACTCCTCTCCGCAGTCCGTCGGGCTGGTCTTCTGTACGTCCCTCTCTCTCTCTTCTCCCTTCTTGATCTTCATCAATCGTCAGCCACCATACCCATCGCAATATTCGCAGAAAAGAGCTCCTCCAGGCGCACCCCGCTTGTCATTGGCCTCGTCGCACTCCTAGGCGCTCAAGTCCTCCTTATGGAAGCACCCAACTACGCCACCATGGCTATCGCGCGTGCCCTCCAGGGCATTAGCTCGTCCATGGTTTGGGTCGTCGGCTTGGCCCTCCTGTAACTCCTCCCCCTATCCTCATCTCTTTTCTGACCTTCTTCCCAGTTGTGATACCACCCCAGAGCAACACGTTGGCAGTTAGTCACCTCTTTTGCTGTCCTTTCCTTGGTCAATGCTCACAAACGCTTCTCATTCAGGGCAACTCGGTATCGCAATGACAGGGCTCTCCGTTGGGTAAGCCACCGCATTTCTCATCGTCATCCCAGCTGACTCCCCCAAGCCTTATGGTCGGCACACCTGCAGGAGGGACCTTGTATGCCCGATTTGGTTTTCGTGCCCCTTTCATCTTCGGCGAAATATGCACAGTCGTCGATCTCATCCTTCGTTTCCTCATCATCGAGAGAGATATCGCGATTCAATGGGGCTACGATCCAGCAACATGTCGAGATGTCGTCGTCGTCGCGGACTTGGAAGCACCGTCTTCGCCTCATCGCTCATCCGATGCTGTTGGACCTTCTACACCGAGGCTCACCCCAGTGCAACCCTCACCAGAACAAACCGCAACTCTAGGTGATCCCAAGCAGAACCCAAGCACACCAGATTCTTGCGTTCCCTCTCCCAATAATCTGACCGCGCCAGAGATTTCGCTCGTTCGTAAACCACTTCC
Source organism: Rubroboletus pulcherrimus (assembly GCA_038091165.1). Classification (NCBI taxonomy): domain Eukaryota; kingdom Fungi; phylum Basidiomycota; class Agaricomycetes; order Boletales; family Boletaceae; genus Rubroboletus; species Rubroboletus pulcherrimus. Next base: position 12,459 of record JBBPNY010000507.1, read on the forward strand.
AATACTATCAGTGATACGCCTATTAGGCCAATCTCCCCGCGCTGTCGTCGCGTTAACCATGTCCTTGATTTACGGGTATGTTGCTGTGACAAGCGGATGGTCGTGTTGACAGATCATGTCCTCTTTAGTACCCTCAACAGTATGCAGGAGCCCTCGCTTCCTCTCCACCTGCAGTCCGTATGGGGATACAATTCCGATCAAGTTGGTTTGGTATACATGGCAGCTCTTGTACCCGCTTTGATTTGTGAGCATCTTCTTGGTCGCCATGGTTGGAGCAGCACTGACTTTAAGTTAGCATCACCTTTAGCTGGATTGCTCGCCGACCGAATAGGTTCAGATTATATCACTTCCACATGCCTACTACTTGCTCTCCCTTGGTGGATCGTCTTGGCCCTTAAGAAGTCAATCGCTTTGTTTGTTATGTCGCTTGCTTTCCAAAGTAAGCATCTTGTGTTAGCGTGTGTGCCCGTTCTTACGCACATGGCCTTTAGGTTTCTTTGTCTCAGGGGTAGTTCCTCCGGTGACTGCAGAATTGGCGACCATTGCTCGGGGTATACAGGGCGTCGGATGCAAGTCTCTTCGACTTTCATGATTTGACGACTCATTATGTCATATTTCAGATGCCCATGTATATGGGGCTTTCAATATAGCCTTCGGTGTTGGAACTGCAGGTGAGTGTTTTATATCTATGCATAACGACGTAGTACTGACCACGAACAGTGGGCCCTATACTTGGCGGACAAGTTCGTACTCTTTCATACCCTTACTAATATTAATCTGATTAGACAATTTCCTGCAGATTTATGGTCGTGCAAGACATGGTTGGACTGCACTGTGCTGCATAACGGCAGCGCTCATTATTGTATGCATCGTACTTGCATTTTGTTATACCGGTGACGATCCGCTGCTGTCCAAGATGATGCGGCAGCAGAAGTGGTCACACGCATCGCTAGAGATGAAGGTTTCGAAGGAGCGGCTCAAGGGGCGAGCTGCTGGCAATTTGGAAGTGCACTCTTCATGATACCTCTCGGACACCACGCATACCATACCCCATTTCGCACACTTATCCTACCACGGGACTATTCGGCGATGATCACTTAGTTGTATATCGTATGGATCCCCAATGCATAATGTATCATTGCCGTGGATGGAACCAGTTAGTGTTGCAGTGGTGTTTGATGGCTTGAATTAGCGACTTGACAGCAAGCAACTGTCGTACAGTATATCTAATAGTGAAGTCTTAGACTTGGCCAAGAACTATACTATCAGTACGGGTCAGTTCCGAGAGATTTTTCTTGACCTCAATTGTCATTGCTTCCCGCAGTCCTGCACCGCCTGGCATGGACTCTGATTCGGATGCTAGGCCAACAGGACAGGTATCCTCAGAACGCACCTTGACGGCATATCACCAGGGAGCGGCCGACGTCGGCGTTACCCCACCACAGTCTGCATTTGCTTCTAGCTCGGTCACTTGGACGTCAAGCCTACACCTGGGCTCTCAAAGCCGGAACAACCTCAGACAGACCTCTGTCGCGTTCGATACTGCGTACGAGCGGATCACATCTCTTAGAAACAACATCAACAGCATGTTGAATCGCATCCCGCCGGAAGTTGCAGGGACTGGGACCTCGACGAGCAGTACAGACACCAGCGATACCCAACCTCGTCATCCTCTCGGCCACGACGACAATATTCGCCCGCCACATTCTGCACTCGTGCTCTCAGGCGAGCAAGCGGTGGAAGAACTGAACCTGAGGGCTGCGAGACTGCGCTCACTTATATCCCCGTCTGCCCGACAGAGGCTCGAACAATTTGAATCCAACAACAGAAGTAACACGAGGAGGGAGTTGGTATTGGATAGGTTCTCTCAGAGCGACCGCCCGAGGCTAGACAGAAGTGATTTCCATCCGGTCCTACCCCGACCCCGCACGCCGCCCATGCCGGATCTCGTCCTACCACGTGCTCGAGACCTTGTTGATCCACGCGCTGCACAGAGGCGAGACCTCCAGAGTGGCAATCGGGATGACTCGAGCACCATGATCGGAAGACGTGTGGCCGCGCGCGTGAACGTATCCGATAGCCACGGTAGTCTCTCATCACGACTGTCGTTCTCGCAAATTGAGCAGCGGTTGCAAGCCCAGACGGCCCAGGTTGCACAGGAGCTAGAGAGTATGACGGAGCGGTTGGCTGCCCAGAGGTCTAGAAGGGTCGAACTGGCTTCCTCTGCGGTGCGCGGCGAAGGTGCTGCCCCCGCTGCACCAGACAACGGGACCTCTGTTCCATCACAAGTTGCGTCGACCACTGCTAGTGGCGACTTGAGGCTGGTGCCTAACCCCCCGGCGGGCGGGCGTCCTCCCAGACCAAGCCGGGACGTCACTCTCGTTGACGACACCACACGCGTCGTCCTCCCACAGCCGATATCACGTACATCATCGGACGGTACTCCGATTGATGAGCTCTCCGCTCCTGCCCGCCGCAGCCTCTCCGCGGCTTTTAGGGAACATATCGCGACGTACCGGGACCACGTCCAGGTGGAAAATTTGTCTCGGGACACCCCTCGGAATCTTGCAAATACACCCGAGGTGCGGGGGACACTGGTCAATCTTCTCACGCGGGATCGAGATGACCAGTTCCTACCCGCCCGTCAGGCCGAATACACCCGCCCCGGCGTTGATACCAATCGGAGAGATGACATGTCGGTCCGTTCCAATCACTCGTCTCCGGCAGGTCAGGGTAGACGTCGACGAGGCTGGAGTGAGCGCTTTTTCGCGAATCCCATGCCCCCTCATGTCTGACATGCCACACAGCCCGACTCAATGCCGATGGCGACGAAATAGATTCTGATGAGGATGACAATGTGTCGCCGTACACACGTCGCCTGCGAATGCGCTTCGCCTATGGCACGCCAAGCATGGAACAACAAGCGACGCGGTCCCATACAGTCACCATTGAGGATATCCTTTGGCGGACGTCTGGAAGTGATAGTGAAGTAGATGCACCGTCCCCAGATGCGACTGAAAGCTGTCATTCGCTTTTCCAGGGTTCGCCTCCTCGGCCGCCAGTCCGCCATCCACACCCGCTCCCGACGCCAGTCGAGGACATGTTGGTATACCCCACCACCAAACCGCCCCAACGACCACGGGTGATTCGTGTGTCCAAATATGCCAGTCTTGCTGGCCGGTAACCCCATCTCTTGGCCATTTACCCACCGCTTCCCGTAGTCTGTCCCTCGCTTACCTTGATGTTGGACGTTTGGTTATATAGTTTGGTTGATCTCCATTCCTTGTTTCTCTTGCGCCGCATAGTCTCAAAGAGGTTACTGCACGGTTCTTGTCTAGGTTATTCATAAATTAGTTTGGTTTTCTAAGTCCAATCATGTTCCCCCTCCTTTCATTTACCTGACATCTTGCCGTGCGAAAAAAAAATAGTCCGTAGGAGAAAAAGGCGATTGGTGATTGAGCCTTTTCTTCTTCACGCGTGCTGCCTGTCCATCCTTGCTGTTTTTCGTCGGTTCGGGTATTGTGGTCAAGGGTGAGGCGGGCTCTTTCCTCTCCATAAGAGCGACTTTGCTTTTCGCTCGAGGCAATGAGGGAGGTGGTTTGTCGCGCAAGAATGGGAACCTGGCAGATGCGGACCGAGGGCCTCCCTGTCCTTTTTGCACGACGGGAGGGTTTCAAAACGGTGCCAGACATTTATATCAGTCGCAGTGGTTATGCAAAGACTCTGAGAGCTCGAACGCTACTGTAAATATCAATGCTGTGTGCTCCGTGACGCACAGAGTGGCCTTCAGATCACAAGTATATGTAGTACTTTGCGGACAAGCAAACACGACAAATCAAGTTATGTGTACCTCATGAAACGCGCAGGTTGGCAAGCTGAATCTCATTATTCATGACAGCGACGAACGCTGTACAAATGACGAATATTACTCTAAGACCGAGAGAACAACAACGACAACCAACGTTCATAAATGCCAAATACGGTCATGATTGCGCGGGGGATGGCGTTGCCTGGTACGTCCCATAATAGTTGGGTTGGTACAGGCTGGCATTATAAGCACCAGCGGCGCCCGCCTGACCTGCGACCGCACTCCTCATATGTGGGGGCAAGTTCGGGGCGACGTACCCTGTCGTCGCGCCCGTTCCGGCAGGTGCCGTCCA
>JBBPNY010000508.1:0-16601 GCA_038091165.1 Rubroboletus pulcherrimus
ATTCGACCCACTGCCTCCCGTACCACCTACCGCCGACCACCCCTGGCCCTGACCCTGACCCGGCGTGGCACCAGTGGCAGGCCCAGAACCAACCAACTCCTCCCCACGTTCACCCTCGATAAGTGCCCCAGCTGCCTTATCCACATTCCCGTCATACTTTCTCAATATCCGTCGTGCGACCTCCCGATCGAACCCGTCGCCCATGAGTCCAATCAACATGTCGACCGTCTCTTCTTCCCTAATCTCGTCGGGTAGCATGTGCATCTTTTCTGCCTTGTCGGCGTTTGTCGCCTTGGAGATGTTTATACTCGCGTTTTGGGTGCGGGTTTGAGTTTGGAACTCGTTGGAGCTGGAGTGGGTCTGAATTTGGGTTTGGGTTTGGATTTGGTTGGAGCTGCCAGCGGGGTTGGGGTTGGGGTTGGAATCGGCGTCGCTGTAACGTTTCTTCTTCTTCTTCTTCTTTCCACTGTGTGAGAGGTTCTTCCAACTAGCCTTGCCTCCCCCTTCTCCCCCTTCCCCGATGATGATATCGTCAGCAAAGGCAAATTCGTCGTCTGACGTGTCCGTAAAATGCAGCGAATTATCACCGCCGTCTGATCGATGTCGATGATCCCCGTCCTCGTCCTCGTCCTCGTCCTTGTCCTTGTCCTTGTCGCCGTGAACGATCCAATTCCGAATCCGACTCGGTCGTCGTCCAACTTGTACGGCTCCGATTCCGTGTCGGCTCCCAGGCGACGGCAGTGATGGGTGAAGATGAGACTCGACCTGTTGCGCCACAGACGACAACAGATCCCGTAGTACGGTGCCAGGACTGCTCGTGGTGCCTTTCATCGGTGAACCCATCGTCGACGTGAGCTCTCACTGCTGACTTTTGGGATTTCATGACTCTTGTTAGAGAGCCAGGTGCCACCCTCGAGGCCATCCTTGCCTCGAGGCTTGTGTTCCTCCGCCGCAATCGCCACCGGTTTCGATCTCCTGACCTTGGACAGGAGGCTCCAATTCATGCCCTCCACCTCGAGGCTCGGTCCGACTCTGACATCCCACCTGCAAAGAAACCTTTGTTCTAAATTATGGGGTCTATTCTATCGATCTACAAGGCCATCAATCATGATCCTCTAGTGACTGTACAAAAATGTCCATCAAGCCCCCTGAAAAAAAGATGTAACAACGATCGTGATTACGGGGAGAGATACTGTATAATACAGTTGGAGACGAGAGAAAGCGATAAAAACTCAGACAGCCAGGACAACCAGGGTGAGAGAGAAATCATCGTGATAAGAATCACATCACGATACACAGCGACAGGAGCGAGGCGAGGGACGTGGCATGTGCAAACGCCGCAACACTGCAAGAGATCATGGGGACGTGGGAGGGAAGACACATGTCCAAAAGAACCCTCGATGTTTCAGTCTGCCTAGCGAGACACTAGGGAGGCGGCGGCGGCGGATTATCTGTCGACATCCCATCACATCCACGTCAGTCATGTCATCATCACCAACCACAATCTCGTCACGCACCATAAATACTCCCATACTGCTCATTCACATATATCCCATCCTGTCCCTGCACCGGCGTACCCGACGACTGCCCATACGCCATCCCCATCTGCGGAAACGACGTATAATCGCTCCAGAACTGAGGATATCGTCCCTCGCTCGTCGATCCGTACCCACCCTGACCACCACCCGCAGAATGCTCATTCGGCCGCGGGTGTCCGTGTTGAAACGACGTCAAGGTGTGGGGCAGTCGTCTCTCGTCGATCAAACCCGTGCTGTACGTTTGGGGCAAGACGGACGTGGACAACGTTCCCAGGAACGGCACGTACGAGCCCCCGTCCGAGGGCCACGAATAGTATGACGAGGACTGGGTCGCTGATAACGACGTCGAGGAAAATTCACCCGGTTGCCCGGGTCTTGTTTCCTGCGATATCGGGGTGAACTGCGTCGAGCGCCAGGGCTGGGCGTACGGCTGTGATGGGGCGAGGGAAGCCCTGTTGGAGGAGGGCGCGTGCATCTGTGAGCGCTCGTACGCATCTTCCGAGTCAGCGGCATGCTCAGCGGCGCGTTTTTGTCGTTCTGGACCACTCTGACGTGTGACGAGTTGTCCGCGACGGTCGCGTTTGGATGCGTCCTGGTTCAATGGATCGCACCCACGCAAGAGCTCATTCGCGCGGGCGGCCGAGGGCCAGACAGCCTCCATATCTTGCAGGGCATCCATACATTTGGTTAGCCCCATCCGTGATTGCGGATCATTTGGGTGGACAGACACTTGCAAAAGTCACGTGAGGTTTTGGCTCAGGCATATGCAAGTTATACTTACGACTGGTGACATGTGTAATACCAGCGGTGAACACGTAGAAACAGAGAAAGACAGGTGCACGTTGAAGGCAGTATTTTTCGCGGTAAAACGTCACTGTCGAGTCCCAATCAACATCACCGCAACCTTTTGCATACGGCCAACGACCAACCTATCGATGCAATGTGGTTTGCCGCGCCAACACAAAGCTCATAATTTTTCTTGCTCGCAGCACGCACATCTGCGTCTTCCCCATTTTCCGATTTACTAAAGTAAAGTTCAGACGTATACCCCTTTTTGAAAAATCCAAATGGTACCCACTGCTTGTTCATCAAGTATATTTGCCGAATGCTAGAGTACGCACAGTGAGTCTTCAAAACGACGACAAGCACGACAAAACACTCACAAAGGCCGATGCAACAGCAACGTCGTGCACCAATATTGCATGTGTAGCGTCAGTATGTGCGGTGGTGGTATCCTTCTGCTACCCGTCGTACTCAAGTTGCCCATCGAGTCATACCGCAACTCGAAACGCAAATGCTCCGGGAGGTCGAGATACCATTTGTCTAGCAACCCTTCGATGTGAACGGAATCCGCATGCCGCGAGGATGTAGTGCGAATGGAATAGAGCGACTGGACGATCTTGGATAGGATCGTGGCTGTACATCATATATCAAGATAGGGTACATCATAAATTCATACGGCGGACTTACATAGCGTTGCAGACGAAGTGAAACAGGACAGAATGCGGCCGGGAACGGGTGGCGTCATTTCAACCCCAGAGCGATATCCGTGTCCCCTCGTATCGGGAGGCAACGAAGGATGTGGCGCCCATGTCTCCTGCTCGTCAGACTACCGAAAAGGATTGTGAGATGCCGTCCCGATTGGAAGAGACGGGACGCACCTCTTCGACACGAGGGAGCTGCGTATCGTAGTCGCTCTCGAAAATAGCCAAGGGTCGCCCAATGTACGTGCTCACATAGCCATCCAAAGCGACGCATCCCCACCATATCCGCCTCCGCTCCTGCAACTCGCGCTCAGCGAATAATCGCCCCATGCCCACACGAGCCCATCCGTCAGCAACCCTGTGCATACCCAGATCTTGGGCCATCCGCACGGCCATCCCCGTGTACGCCCATGCTTGCGCCATGGCACCGATACCAATTTCCCGGTAGCCAAGAAGAAGTAAAGACTGTACAGTTGAGGGGAAAGATGAGGCGTATGTGTTGTCAAGTAGGCTCTTGGCTAGCTGGAGGAAATTATCCCCTGCTGTCCACATCGGAATTGGCTCTGGTAGATTTGGGGACGTCGGGGTAGAAGAACGAGGAAGGGGAGGGGGAGAGAACGAGGATGAATAACGAGCAGCTATGGCAAACATGGAGAGCAACAAAAGAGGGGAGACATGGCGTCGCTTGCCCTGTATTGGGGCTGGTGAGTTCCCTGTCTGGTCAGACGGGGGCGAAGGTGTGTCCGCTGGCGGATTCTGCATGCTAAAATTATATTTAATAAAAGTGTCGGAATGCATTCTGCATTGAGCTTACTTCCGATAACCTTCCCAAAATGCATCTTTGTGGAGTATTGGGAATGCAGTATGGACGTAGGTGAAGTAGAGCTCTAGCAAGTGTTCTTGTATCGCTGGATCTGGGAATGACGATGCGAAATCACCATCCAGCGCGGCAGACATAAGCGGAAGGTGTCTGGTGCTAGCATTCGTCGATATCCTATTTGAAGGAGTGCCAGAGAATGGACCAATGGCCGTGGAGGCTAACGTTGGCGCGTTCGGAAGTGGAGGCCAAACCCGCGCCTTTGGAAAACGCCTGACAGGGCAATGATATCAGCAAATGAGCTAACAAAGACATGATCGGCCACTTACCAAATCCCGCCCTCGTTCCTTGCCTCTGCCTTTGCGTTGATATCCAAGAGGTACAAACCACTCGCCTTGCCATGATACCGAACTTGTTCATCCTCGTTCAAGCTGAGCTGTCCAACAGCATCCACAACATCGTCCTCGCTGTCGGAATCAGTGCTCGCACCCATATAACCAGAAGCATATCCGCTGCCAGATGTATAACCGGTATTTGAATGACGGGGTGAATATACTGGACTGGTGCTGCTATTGCGCGTTAGGGTGATTCCTTGGGGAGAGGAACTACGGCCGTCTTCCTCATCACCATCAAGGCGCCGGCGTTGCCGCCGAACATGATCCCCATCAGAGGGATGGTAGAGCTGGATAGAGGCCTGTTGACTTTGCAAAGGACGTGGGGGGTGATGATCATTCAGCGAAATTGTGTTGGAAGTGGTGGTGGCAGAGGGGGTAGAAGCTGGTCGTAAGTGAGAACGTGATTGAAGAGAAGAAGTAAGTAGAGTAGCAACACGGTTTTGCCACTCAGTTGAAGGACTGGAGGAGCAGATCACGAAAAATTAACTTCCTGAGGGTCGATCTCGTATCTGACCAAATACTTACTGCGTCGAATGGAGATCAATGCCACTTTCCGAAGTTTCTTGAGCATTGGCGTGAGGTCGTACTTTGACGCTGCCACCTTTGCGTCCTTTGACACCATACGGCGATGAGTCAACACGATTCAAAATTTCACTCGCAAGCGTATCCTATGTGTGAGAGGTCGAATCATGTCAAATGCACGAAATATGGAATGGGATGGTCGTCAACACTTACCTTTCTCAGGATCGCTAGGATACCCTCCAGACTCTCTTCCTTTTCTGGGGTTCCCAGGTCACGTTGCCCAAGTGCATCGCCGCTGCCTAAACCCTCGGTCCTCTCTGCCTCCACAGCTAAGAGAATGCCGAGGAGGGCCTCTGTTTGGTGCAGCCGGGCCTCGATCGCGTCAATGTACCCCTTGGGAGGTCCACGCTTTCGGGAAGGACCCAAGAAAGTGCATGCTTAGATGTCAGAACCGTACGACGGAAAGTAGGAGCAAATGTGGAAAATTGGCCATACAAAGATGTTATAGAGGAGTTCCGACAGGAACACGTTTGCCGGGTAGGGAAGAGCAAAGGATTGAAGGAGACAAGGGGGAAGGAACATTACGATAGATGATAAGTCGGACATTGTATGATGGAGGGAATGCGGAAGTAACCAAGAGTTTGGAAACGTACGCGCATGCATCGAGGCAAGGATAAGATGCATATATTTGAATTACGTAGACGTACGTTGAGATGATGATCGGTAAGGAGGTCACGGGGGTGATCAGATCCGTGGTGGAGTAATATCAAGGGGTGTGGCGGTATGGGCGCACAGTAATTGAATAGAGGCACGACGAGGAGGATCAAGCGAAACGAGTGCCGGTCCACGAGGGCCGGTTCCGATGGATGTTGAGACAGGGTCAAAATGACATCGGTCAGGGATCACGAAAAATAACGGGAGGGAGTATTGGCTCACGTGTGCCAAGCATAACGCAACTCTTGCAGGCGTCGCTGTCGGCGGTTCGCTCGCACTTGCACTTGCTTTTTCTGCACTGATCGCATGCTGCGACAAGGGAGGGAGGTGAGAGCGAAGGTCAACAGACATTAAGAGATGAAACGTGCCTTTGCTGCTCCTGCGGCGGATGATACGCTCAGACTGGCCGGCAAGTGGGCCGGAGGTTGAGCCGGGGAGGTCGCTGAGTTCGTCTGCGTCCTCGTAGTCGTCGGGGAAGGGGAGCGCGTTGGGGTCGAGTGGGATGCTTGCGCCGTGCGGCTGGGGGCGTTTGTGTGACCAAGAGTCAGGGTGATGAGATGAATGGGCGTGCGTCATGCTGAAGCGGAAGATGGGACGGTCTTGCGGTGCGGAGTGGTAGGGGAGGGGGATGTGATCGGGATTGCCGCGGGGCTGAGCGGAAGGAAAAGGGTAGGAAAAGGAAAAGGTGCGGAGTGGGGAGGGGGACGAGGAGGCCTCGGACTTGACAGAGGGCGTGGTGGAGGCTGAGGAAGGGGGGAGAAGAGGCCTTGGGTCTGGGAGACGGAGGTGGTCAGCATACGGATCGAAGGTCATAGCTTAATGTGAGTTGAGACATTTGCTCGACTTGTTTAAGTATGCCCCTCTGCAGGCCTGCAGCGACCAGACCCCGCTGAATGGCGAACCCGCTTACCTCACACGTAATAAACTCCGTGACGCGCAATGTTCAATTGGCTGCGGACTGCTCCCGCGGTGACTTTAGGAGCGGGAGGGCAGGCGGGGGCGAGGTCAGAGGCGGTGGTGGGCAGAACAAGGTCTTTGTTATTATTCCACCCATCTTTTGCGTGCCCTTTCTCAGCTCTATCTTATTTCGGCCGTCCTTGTCCCGCAGTTCTCACCACCAGCACCTCACCAGCGATCGCTACTATCGGACTCCTCGAACGCTCCGCCCTCGTTGCTTCTCACCGTCCCATCCTCTATATGATTGCGCCTTTCGCACTCGTCTGTACGCCATGTTTCGATTACGCAATTCGCCTCGATCCTGCATTCGCGCCCCCCCCCCTCCTTTCAACTTTGTACCCGAATCACAACTCGTGTACCTCGGCCCGACTCAATTCGATCCTCGCATCGTTGCACCGTTGACGTCCTACTGTCCGCCCCGGCGTCCCGAGACCAACTGACCTCGGTAACAGGAAAGAAACACTGACCCAATCTAATCCAAAATATTCCAATCTTGCTCCAAAAAAGGCCTGTGACATCGTCAGCCATTCAGGTAACTCTACCGCTGACAAACCTTTTTCAGCGAGCGGTCCGAGGACCTGTTTCATTTTTGTCGCCTTGGAGCTCCTTTGATGCGTCTACTGTGCCACGAAGACGTCAGCAGATATTGCGTAGGCTACAGCTCGTTTCGCACCAAGGCGCGTCCCTGTCGGCCATGAATGCGCGTTACACATACCCGACGCATTGTCCAGCGCAACTTGGCCACGAGTCGATCGGAACCTCCATCCCGTTCTAAAAGTAATTAGTAAATGGATGTGATCATAACGTTCTGGGCCACTGCCCAAGGTTAGTATCGCATCAAAGAACTTTTCCTTTTTTAGAAAATGCGCTTTAAACTGCCACCGAGTGGGACGTGTTCCCCACGTTGTCCTCACGTACCAATGCTTTCCGACACATCTTTGGAACACCCACTTGTCCTTTCCACATGGTCGGTCAACCGCTTACGACGGCCACCAGACTCCGGTGTGTCAACATCGGCCCTGACAAGGTTACGCATCCAACGAGGTCGTTCACTGACAAGGTTCTCTCCTTCTAAATGCGCTCTTCTGGGGCTCTGTTAATGGTCCTTGCGTATCAACCGTCCACTGCACCAATCCCTGATGTTGTAACTCTGACGTTTCTTATACCCCCGCTTCTGGTCACTGCATTGGGATCAAGTTTCAGCGTGGATTTACCGTGGAATCTACTTGGATAGCCCCTCGTCTCTGCTGTCCCATAGCAACATGTCAATCTCTTGACTGCGCCAACGTTATTCACCGCGTGCACGTACCTGCATCATGCAAACGACAGCCAAAAAATGTGCATGGTCTGCGAACAAGTCCGCCATAGCGTTTTGACAACAAGTCATCATGTCTCCAAGCTTAACGAGTACTGTGAGTATCGGAGAATGTAGGGTATACGCTCGGCCGCCGTGGTTCGATGTCGTTCGTTCGCGTCCAGCGGTGCCGTGCGAGAAATCGGATGGAACAGCAACAAATTCACAGGTCACGTCCCCCGGGTCCTTCCGCATCCGGGTCCGCAGTCAAAGTTTCATTCAAATCGGCTTCGGTTTGGTGATTCCCAGCGGTGGTTCTTCGTGATCATGTCGACACTAGGTATTTGTAATTTGAGAAGCAACCACTGGGGGCTCGCTCACATTCATCATCTCCGAAGGATTACGATCGAGATTGCCATTGTGTAGATGAGTTGGGGTGGACAAGCCAGGGTTGACAGGTAAGTAGGGGTCTCCGTTGACCCCATGACGCTAACGCGGATGCGGCATACGCCGTGATTCGAGCATTACGAACCTGTGGTACCCTGAACACACATCCATATACTCTCTCTCCCTTCCCATGGAAGCATCTGAAACCTTTCATTTTATTAGGTCGTCACCACATACCTAGTCACCCATCAAAACGACTGCGCAACGAGGCTGCTTTGCTCTATTGGTGTCCAAATCGCAGAGAAGCCATGGCGGAGCTGGACTAGTTCGCTAGGTTTTCCTTTTCTCTCTGCTTTTCTTGGGAAGACATCCGCTCTCGTCTTTGCCCGTAACGCGCGGACGTCCGGGCTCGCCGGCCCCTCACTTCTGCGACCCCCGCCCGCCTGGGATCAGAAGCGCGTGCTGTGTGTGTGTATGTCGTGTTTCAGAGGTGTGGAGACGCGTCGTGTGGGCCGGTGCCAGGACGATGTAGTAGTCTCCGACGGGACACATAAGGAAGCTATCTGCATTGAATATCTGGCTTCGCATCCGCTTGGTAGGTGTGCTCATCGGCCTAGGGTCAGAGGTGATGGGTCTATGCTGGGATGCGAAGAGGACACCATGACTATCATATTGGAACCTCCTACATCAAAGGGTCCAAGCCACTTACCTCAGTCCCTGCCAACCGTTGCGTTACGCCCAATTGAAAACGCCATCTCGAAATCTCTGCAAGTCCGATCAATCGCCTGAGCCATGTGGGTGTCGAAAAAAAAAAAAGGGCAGTGGCGGCGGCTGTGGTGCCAGAGTCCAATCCCCTTCCCCTAACCAAAGCATCCGAACACTCTTTCCGTGTGAATCGGGAGATTCAAAAGGCAAAGGTGTACGTACTTGTTCCTTCGCGATAGGGTTCAAGTTGTCGATGTCATTGTTGACCCCTATAGTTTCCGATTCACGTACCGTGCAATCAGTTTTTGATGCGCCCCGAGGCTTCGACTGCGTTTCTTGTCGGCTCTTTTCGCCACACTACGCAAGCGCTGGTCCTGTTCGCTTCCTCTCGTCTAGTGCCACGGTCGACGATCCTCGTCGTTGCCCACCGGCCTTATTGACACACCTGACGCGACCATCCCTTGCACACCATGTCCGTCGTGACAGTCACAGAACCGCGAGCGTTCGTGGTTAGCGATATCGAGGACCCGGCACCGTACCACAAGATGTTGATCGATCGACACACGCTATCCCAGTAAATCCAAGCATCGATCATGATAAGAGATCATGATACAATAAGATAGGAGAAGGACAGGAATAAATAGCATGGTGATGGATGGAAAGTGATTTCGCAGTCGTGTTCGTGATTCAAGTTGCTTCGTTCAGTGGCAAGAGAGGCACAACCTTGGAACACACAATGGGGGGTTAGCCATGTTTAGCACAGATATGAATATATTTACCAAACTCAAGATAATGAACAAAACTTTTGTCTCGAGGTAGACTAAGAACTTTCAAGCCCGGCCTCTCTTGGTAGACTAACACTTGAAATTTCACGAAAGTAGCCTTTTGAACAATATTTCGATAATTAGATTCACGTTTTAGATTCACACTTAGCTTAGTCGAGGGTTACGGCGGAACAGCGAAGAAATGCCCGCGTGGGTGCATTTTTGCTGGACGTGGATGGAGATTAGGACCGCATCGAACGTAGTGGTGTGAACAACACATGTATGCTCCTTGCGACTCATCGGGACAGAGAGATACAGTATGGTGTCGTGATTACGGTCAGCCTGGAGATGTCAGGTAAACTAAGAGTGGGCAACGCACGAGCTCAAACTGACAGTTGTGACTCCATCTGAGAAGTCCACTGAACTCCCAACACCTTCAGAGATTCCGCAGTCCTCGATCTGATCCTGTGCTGCTTTTCCTTGCCCTTGCACTCCATGCCGAAGCCTGCACTTGATCCAATCCCCAAGATCGAGTCGTATCTCTGTTCTGATCGCCATGGCTTGACGATCAATCAACCGGATTTGTCGTTGTCGCTAGTTAAGTTGTGTAAGTAAATATTACGTGAGGAGAACGACGATCCTACCGAGGAAGAGCGTTCTATTCCAATCAAATCAATTTAATTAGACACGACCAAAGGCGTTCGGTGCCTTCACTGTCTGAGCGGCCTAGACCAACGATCATGTGTAGAATATACATGAGTTGAGACGCCCACTTGTGCCCATACGCGTGCATCGCAGTCGTGGTGAAACGGACGCTGTGATCTGTTCGGGAAAGATGGCATACTGAGAACATAAACATGAAACTAGAATGGCAACAGAAAGACCCACCAATGAGAGAGATCGTTCAGTGACACAACCGACATCGTACAAGGTTACCACCGTGGCCTGAGGTGGTAACAGCGAGAAGAGATGACTGAGGAGTGCCGAGACGTACTTCTGTTGTAGAGTCAATGTGGCGAAAAGCAACGGAATGTCATGGTGACAGATGAGCGCCATGAGACCGATGTCGTCGAAGTTGTCCGTGGAGGCCTTCTGCTTCTTCCCATCCGCAACTTCGTAAGAGGCTTCGCAAGAGCCAATTGCCTCGTCAGGCACAAGTGGCTTGCAGCTTTTACGCGGCTTCTTCCGTGGTTCCCAATATGAGCGCCCATCGCATTGACTTGATAATTGGAAAGGAAGTATGCTGGATCATTGAAAGAAGGACTATCGCTGGCAGAGCGGCGATGGAATTTTCCATCTGTGACAACATGGATATCCCCATCATCAGCAAGAGACCTACCAAATACCGTTCTTCCGAAGCACGCTGGACATCGTTGGATGAGAATCGATGTACAGCTCCCAGGGTGCCGGTGAGTGATCGCTTGGAGGGGGAAGTGAAAACGTTGGAGGTGCATGCGGGGGTGGAAAGAACGCCTTGGAAGGGCGTCATGAAAGAGGGACGATGAGGAGTCCTAGTCATGGACTGCGATTGCTGAATAGGCATGCGAGGGATTGACGGTGGTATGGTCGGAGGGGCTTCTCTTGAATTCTTAATGCGTTCACGACAAATTTGGAGAGTGGCTTCAATTCGCCGCTCAACTTCAACCTACAGTATATCGTACCACTGAACGACAGATCATGGACTGCGCCGGAAGGGTTCCTGGACTGCCTCACCCTGTCATGTAATTATATCACTATGCAAGGAATAGTAGATGACCCACATTTTTATGAACTACACGAAATCCTCGTCTGATGTAGTGCGTATGTAACGCTGAGGCAAGTGCATCGATAGCATCACATGACCTCTCAAAGGCGCTCCATCACTGAAACAGGAGAAACGTGATAATGGAATGTAATCCATTTTGTCTCATGGAAACGTGATTATCTGTGATTATCTGTGAGGTAAAATGAAGCAAAAACCGTTACAATCCATTATCACGCTTCTCCTGTTTCAGTGATGTCGATGGGATGCGAGTAAGTCGACGGACACGGCCATGCGAGGCTGAGAAGGAGCAGTGGGGAAGAAGCTGAAGTGGAGGAGTACTTGGGCAACCGTTGAGCACTCGCAGCCCAAGACGTCTATAGTACAAAACCTAAATAGCGTTAGATTTCCAATTCGTAACGGGGGACGTGAACAATCAAAAAAGAGACACAGAATTTTCGTTGACTTGTGCGTGCAGTCTTCTCTCTCGCAGAGGGAGATGGACAGTGGGCTTGACGGGAGCGGTTTCCCGAGCGTTCTTGACATATATTGTAGGTAGGGCGGCACAAGACTCGGAATTAGATATTTCCAGTCGGTGCACAAACGTTCAGCCGCTGGGTGCGTCAGGAAGGATGTGTCAGCGTGACTTTGTGGTTTGAGTTTCGGTTTCATGCCTATCGCGTGTGTCGGTCTCGGGTTCGGCATCGCGACTAGTAGTGGAGAGAACGATACACATAGGGTGGTGGTTCAAACAAACATAAACACAGTTGAGGTCGAGAGGTCGTGCGGTACAACGGAGAGGTCTCAAAACATCCAAACGGGCGACGACTCGGTCCCAGGATGATTCACAAATTGTAGCCTCTCGATCGAGATGCCGTCTGAGAGCTACAGTACTGCTAGATTGCCTGCAATGGAAATTAGTCTGTGAGAAGGCTAATATTGCTCCCGAAAAGTGTTGATCGCCTGAAAGGTGCATCTCGCGCCTCAAATTCTTTTGCATAAGCTTATTACCTTCGCACACCGCTGTAAGTAATTTACTCAGCTGGATGTCAAGTGTCGTCGTGCGACTGCTTGTCCCTTCGAGGCAAAGGTCGGATCACGCATACTAGGTGACATGGAATACAAATTTTTAGGCTTCTTATCTGGCCTCTTTTTATACACTTTGGAGTACCGTAAGTTGACCGTTATAGCATCTGCCTACGGAGTGCTTCGTCGAACACGGTATAACAGAACACTAATGACATCTATGGGAGAACGAAATTTCTGACCAGGCTTGTGAGACAGCAGAACATATATCTAAGCTGCATGAGTTACCATTCATTGCGACAACGACAATCCATTGGGATCAGGCAAAAGCAGAAAAACCGCCTGCTCAGAAAATGCCGAGCACCTGGGAGAAATAGGAGGCTGCCCAAAAACATTGGACCGGCAAAGTACATCACAGGTCGGTATGCTGTCCAACCTACGTCACTTCCGCCGTATGACTCGAACATCCAGCCGGCTATAGGCGCGCCCTATGAACGAGGGATGGTCAGACCCGTGGATCAACAACGTCTCCACGCAATACGCACCATAAGGTATCCGACCGACCAAGACGTGACGACCATCGCGAAAGCGACCCTCACGTTTGAATCGTACATGTGTCCTACGACAGTCGGCATAGTGGCAAAGAAACCACCATTTCCAAGGCCATTGACGAGAACGAATGCAACGAACGGAGCGAGCGAGTTGGACTCTCGCCAAATCACTAGCATGCTGATGGCACTCAAAAAGATAGCAACACACAGGCTACTCAGAGGACCAGTGACGTCACAGAAATGACCCAATCCAACGCGACCGACAGTGGAAGAGATGTTGAACAGGGCGAGAAGCACCGAACCCACGTTTCCGGAGATATTGAGCGACGACGCGTACATCGGTATGAAGAAAGAGGGGACGAATAAATGGAATGTTGCAATGCCACAGCCGAGGAATAGCAGCACGAATTTCAGATCCTTGAATAACGACCTGAGAAAATGTAAATGTAATTCCAAGAGCGTTTTAATTGCGGGAGAATGGTAATACCAGTCGATCCCAGCACTTGCATAAGTGTGGCGCTCCCTCAGTAGCGTGGCAGCCGGTACAGTCGTGAGAAGAGTGACCGATCCCATGATTCGAAATGTCCATATGAGATCGAGTTTGTCGATGAGGAGCTGCATGACGATGCTTTGGATAAAACCACCGAGACCACCACCCCCAATAACCAAGCCATTGGCGAGGCCTCGTCTCCGCTTGAACCATTGTGCAGGAAGTGTCCCACAAACCTGACGAGTGTATGCCTCGGAGAAATGGGACAAGAGAAATAGGTACGTACCATGAAACATAAGCCGTATCCCATACCAACGACGATCCCGTGAGTAAAGAATAGTCCACCGACGCTCTGTGCACTGAAGCTATCCAGGATCTGACCGAACCCAAGCAGAAAACAACCCAATATGGGAGCATTTCGAGTACCAAGCCAGTGAATCACCAGTGAGTTGGGCACAGCACCGATTGGGACCCAAGATACAGCTAGGGAACCAATAAAGGCGAGCGTAGAGTCTTGCGCAACTTTTTGGTTTGCGAGCTCGGCTTGCAAAACGCCCCACGAGTAAAATCCTCCCACGTAGAACGCCCTGGAATTGAGCAAGATGATTGAGCATGGTTTAAAGTGGGGAACGAGCCCATACGTGATGAGACTACACGCAGAGACGACTACCCAACCATATCCTCCATCAGGTACCTCATCACGAGGTAGAGTAGACACAGGTGGCTCGTGTTGAAGCGACGAGGAACGATCACTGAGTTTTATGTCGTCGGAATGGACAGATAAAGGGGGTAGCTCTCCTAGGGAGGGTTGTTGGACTAGAGTTTTCATTGGAACGCTGGTCGTGTGAGGGGTCGGAGATGGGGCACTTAACGAACAACATCAGTCGGGGTTAAATACCGCTGGCAGGTGTTAGATACGAGACTGTAAAACTGTTCCTAGATTGAGTGCAGGGGCAGAAAGGGGACCACATACGGCAGGAATGGAGTCGTGTGCCAGTGGTGAACATTTGTTCTGGGTGAGTCAGGCAGCTGCGCGCCGGGGTGAACTAATCGACATCACGAAGTTCTTTCCATACGCTCCTTGGCCGAGGCGCGGTTAACTGCGCTGGCGGCTCCGTGAAAGACGTCAAGAGCACTTGGATGTGGGGGTGCCGGTGGTTTGGTCGCCAGCCAAGCGCTTCCAGTTGCCCGCATGCCAGAGATTGAGAGCTTCGATGAAACCCTGGCAGACTGGGATAAATATGAGATTAGCCTGGGCAAACTCACCTTTGCATCTCGTCAACGGATAATGCAACCACAGCTTTCTGACGAGGAAACCAAACCTATCAGCCACCCGACGCCCATGCGTAAGTATGGAAAGCCGGACAAAAACCACGCTCGATTTTCGCCACTTGGATATTACCGTTGCTGGAACTCCAGCACTCCAGCCATCAAAATTTTCAGAAAAACATCAGATGAGTCGCATGCAACTTCAGATGAATCCCACAAGGAAACCACCAATAAGGCCTATCAAAAGTGTATCGATGAGTCGCAGACTTGAAATTTTTGATGCGGCCGGAGTCCAAGCAACGGTAATATCCAAATGGCGAAAATCGAGCGTGGTTTTTGTCCGGCTTTCCATACTTACGCATGGGCGTCGGGTGGCTGATAGGTTTGATTTCCTCGTCAGAAAGCTGTGGTTGCATTATCTGTTGACGAAATGCAAAGGTGAGTTTGCCCAGGCTAATCTCATATTTATCCCAGTCTGCCAGGGTTTCATCGAAGCTCTCAATCTCTGGCATGCGGGCAACCGGAAGCAACAGACTAATTTCCATTGTAGGCAATAATAGGTCTAGGCTCAGACGCCGGCCCATCTCGAGAAACAATCTGCAAATCATCCTGGGACCTCGGAGTCGGAAGTCCGAGCCTCCGACGTGGGTGCGCACCTCTTCGTCGCTCGTTTGGAATCATGTCCTCATACCTCCCTGTTGTGCCGCACGGCCTCTCGACCTCACATCTCGAGAGGTTACAATCTTCAAGTCATCCTAGAGCCTTATCAGTGCTACATGGGCACCTCTTCGTCGCCCGTTTGGATGTTTTCAGACCTCGATTTCAACTGTGTTTATGTTTGTTTGAGCCACCACCCGGTATATGGTGTATCGTTCTTTCCACTGATTCTTCATGCCTCCCAAGACTGGCACTCGACGTACCACAGCTAGCAACATATGGTCTCGGTCACCATTTCGAGAGCCCAAAACGTCCCAGAGACGAAACAAACCCAGGGTCCCACGGAGAACCCTGGACAGGCTTTCAAGCGCCCTCGTCTGTTGGAGAGACTTGAACGACTTCAAACAAGATCTACCGACGCTTCAGAGGATAATGACTTTCTTCCTGGCGACATCACAGATGCAGATGGCGATGATCTCACATGTATCAGTTTGAATATCGATCCCGAGGACGAAGGGTACATTCCTAGCGATGCCGAACCCGAGACCGACACACACGATAGGCATGAAACCGACACTCAAACCACAAAGTCACGCTGACACATCCTTCCTGACGCATCCGCTGAACGTTTGTGGGCCAACTGGAAATATCTAATTCCGACTCTTGTTCCGCCCTACCTACAATATATGTCAAGAACGCTCGGGAAACCGCTCCCGTCAAGCCCACTGCCCATCTCCCTCTGCGAGAGAGAAGACTGCACGCACAAGTCAACGAAAATTCTGTGTCTCTTTTTTGATTGTTCACGTCCCCCGTTACGAATTGGAAATCTAACGCTATTTAGGTTTTGTACTATAGACGTCTTGGGTTGCGAGTGCTCAACGGTTGCCCAAGTACTCCTCCACTTCAGCTTCTTCCCCACTGCTCCTTCTCAGCCTCGTATGGCCGTCCCTGTCGACTTACTCGCGTTCTATCGAGCGCCTTTGAGAGGTCATGTGATGCTATCAATGCACTTGCCTCAGCGTTACATACGCACTACATCAGACGAGTTCGTATAGCTAATAAAAATGTGGGTCGTTTACTACTCCTTGCATAGTGATACAATCACATCACAGGGTGAGGCAGTCCAGGAACCCTTCCGGCGCAGTCCATGATCTGTCGTTCAGTGGTACGATATACTGCAGGTTGAAGTTGAGCGGCGAATTGAAGCCACTCTCCAAATTTGTCGTGAACGCATTAAGAATTCAAGAGAAGCCCCTCCGACCATACCACCGTCAATCCCTCGCATGCCTA
>JBBPNY010000509.1:0-16586 GCA_038091165.1 Rubroboletus pulcherrimus
GTGGAGGACGTTGGGGAGGCGTTACGGGCGCACGTCGAGCCTCGCACGTCCGACGCGCCACCGACATCACCCTCGGACGACATCCATCTCTACGTATGCACACACGGCGCACAGGACTGTCGATGCGGCGACACGGGTGGGGCGGTCGCGCGCACCATCCGCGCCGAACTGGAGAGACGCCAACAGCGCCAAGCGTCCGATCCAAGCACGCGAATCAAACTTGCAGAAGTTGCGCATGTGGGTGGGCACAAGTGAGTTCATACCGTTGATTGTGTGACAAAAACTTGGGCACAGGCCTGGTGTGTTCATATTGACGACTCTGGGTTTTGCTTCTGTGCGATGTAGATATGCCGCCAATATGTTGGTGTATCCTCATGGGGAATGGTGTGTGTTCGCGCTCTAAATATATCTTTTGTTAATGACTGGCTAGGCTTGGCAAAGTGGGGCCTGAGAATGTGCCAGAGATAATAGATGCTATATTAGCACGACCAATAAGGCCTATGCATGCCGAGGAGATGCCTATTTGTCGATCGCATTGGAGGGGACGCATGGGGTTGAGCAAGGACGAGCAGATAGAACTCTTCAACCGGTTTTCAGATAGGCACTGGCCGGTCTCGTAGATCAAGTGGTACTTGGTACTTATCGGTTCAGCTAAACAATGCTTAGCTTTGGGTTTACCTTGGTTTATTCCTAATCTCGCTTGACTTGAACTCGACTTATCAACACGTTCCCGACTGACAGCGGGATGACGGTCCGAGAGGCGTTCAGAGCAACGCCATCGAAGATCGGTCGCGCTGGCTTGCTTACGTCATTGAACTGGTCTACTTGGTTCCGTCACGTCGATATATGAAGGTCTGATGAACCGAACAAGAATAAGTACGTACCGAGGCATACGCCGAGTCCCCGCCCTCAAAACCTCCACTGGTAGAACCCGACAGTGCCCGTTGCTCTACTAACCATACTTATCCCGCGAGAGCAGTCTCGTCATGCTCTCCCCTGCAGACGGTGTTTCCGTCACCCAAGCGTCGCAGAACGGCGATACTGTCCAACCAAACCCAGCACCGTCCAAGAAAAATCTCAAATTTTGGCTTATCTTCGCCTCGATGTGCATCTGCCTCTTTCTCTCTGCCCTCGAGGTATCCTGTGTCTCCACCGCACTTCCCACCATTGCCAGTGCTCTACACGCATCTCAGTTCACATGGGTCGGCTCTGCTTACGCTCTCGCCTCGACTGCGTTCCTCCCAATGAGCGGTGGCCTGGCTCAGACATTCGGTCGACGGCCTGTCCTTCTCGTAACCATAGCTCTTTTTACACTCGGTAGTGGCATTTGCGGTGGTGCCAATAGTATGAATATGCTCATTGCGGGCAGGACCATACAAGGTTTGGGTGGGGGTGGCATTCAGTCTCTCACCGGGATCGTCCTAGCCGATCTCGTCACCCTGAAAGAACGTGGTCTCTATGCTGGTTTATACGGACTGTGAGATCTGCTCGATCATGGGCTCTAATAAGCCGGACTCAGACTGTTTACTTAGCACCTGGTGTCTTGCTGGGTCGATTGGTCCTGTCATCGGAGGGGGCCTCGCCGAGCGAGGACAATGGCGTTGGATTTTCTGTGAGTGTCCCAGGCTTGCTCATAATATCTGAGATACTCACAACATGCAAGACATCAACCTTCCCATCTGCCTCGTCGCGTGTCTGTTAGTCACCTTCCTTTTGGATCTACCTGTTCCCCCGGGCCGTTACCGAGACAAGTTTATGCGAATGGATTGGATGTAGGATCGAATCCAATGGTCGCCGCGAATCCAATCCCACTTACCGCTTGTTTTACTGACAGAGGCAACTTTCTCGTCATCTCGAGCACCGTCGCATATACGATAGGGCTCACGTGGGGTGGTATCACCGCGCCGTGGGGTTCAGCCACGGTACTTGTCCCGTTAGTCCTCGGCTTCGTTGGCCTCGGGGTCTTCATCATCTACGACGCCACCACTGCAACACACCCACTTGTACGTGTTCCTCCACGTCCCTCGATCCGAACCTCACCTCACGCCACTCACACCAGGTGCCGCTCTCCATAATGACAAACTCGACCAGCATCAGTGGGTAAGCAACATTGTCGGTAATCATCCCCTCTCGCAGCCACTCACGCAGATCAGATATATACAGACATTCTGCACCACCGTCGTCGCTTTGACAGCAGTCTGTGAGTTCATTCGAGAGAACCGCTACCTCTACTCAGCATAACCACTCTGCAGATTACTACCCAGTCTATTATCAGGCTTGCAAAGGCGCATCACCCGTCACATCTGGTATTTACTCGCTCCCGTCCTCGTCCCTCGCGCCTGCAGCCATTGCCGCTGGGTTATCGGTCAAAGCCACTAGACGATATCGGCCACAGATGTGGATAGGCTGGGCCCTCACCATTATTCCTTTTGGTTTGATGAGCACGATCAGCGCAACGGACTCTCTTGGAAAATCCTTTGGGTGCTTGATACTGCTTGGCTGCGGCGTAGGGTACGTTGCGTTCCTTGATTGAGCTTATCTCCATCTGATGCTCCAGATTTAACCCATGGCAGTGTGCTGGGTGCGACGCCTATGTACCCCGTTCTAGCACCCTTGGCGGTCACGCAGAATGCACCTGCACTTGCCTTCATGTGGTTCCTCCGTTCGTTCGCCACTGTGAGTACCTTGATTCCTCTCCTTCACAACTGTCCTTAGGTGCGGCCTCTATAGGTGTGGGGTATCACCATCGGGAGCACAGTCCTCCAAAATGAGCTCGCAAAGAAGCTTCCCGCATCATTCATCCAATCCGTCCCAGACGGGACTGCCATCGCGTATACGCTCATCCCAGAGCTCCCCACGCTCCCTCCGCAGACTCTGCTCGAAGTCCAAGCTGCCTTCGCAGATAGCCTCGCAGTGTTGTGGCGAATCTCGGCTGCCATTAGTGGCGCAGGTTTCGTGGCGTCGTTGCTCATGAAAGGGCTCCCGCTGCACGACGAGCTCGATGCAGATTGGACGATGGAAAATGAGAAGGAACATGAGTCGATATGAC
This sequence comes from Rubroboletus pulcherrimus, assembly GCA_038091165.1. NCBI lineage: Eukaryota > Fungi > Basidiomycota > Agaricomycetes > Boletales > Boletaceae > Rubroboletus > Rubroboletus pulcherrimus. The sequence goes on from JBBPNY010000509.1 coordinate 3,050, forward strand.
ATCATTATCATTTTCACGCGTAAAAGCTAAACAGCGAGCGTGCGACGGCTATCGAGAGACAGCGGTACTACACATATGTTGGCTCAAGGAGCTAAGGGGCCCTTTGGCAGCCCTCTGTTTTGCGTCCGTTTCCCTTCGTTTTGGATTCCCACTCTTTGCCAACGGACGAGCACGTTTCGGCAGCGTATTTCGTTTCTAAGCATCTTGTTACACTCTCGTTTTACTTAGTACACTATCTGAGATCTGATGGTCTAATCTACATGCGACTACTGTTACATTGATGTGACATTCGGAAGTATCGGACAGTTTGGTGATCATGAAAAGACGAGAGATCCATGTAGGGGACTCGTACTCAGGATGTGGTGCAGGCCATTACGGGCCGCGGCTGCGTCTCGTGCCCGTACATCCAACACGGTGAATGACTCATAAGTTGGTCAGCGAGTTGCAGACATCGGGAACAACTGGTATGCCTGCATTAGTACCCCCCACTTTCGTACGATGCTGTTGGAGCATACGATGTCGAGAATTTTCCCATTGGCATCCAGACTACCCTCACGCATGTTCGCTCGTCTGGTCAATTATTTGTCCCCCTCGGACCAGTTGCTTCTGAGACTGAGGGGGTTTGATCCATGTACTCGTGTCTAATTCCAGTGTGTGCTAAATATCAGTAGATCTACTCGTCACGCATCGGAAAGAGGTGGTAGGAAGGAGAAACGGAGTGTGGAACACACCTTGCGGGCGGGTGGGGGGCGTTTGGAGGGATCGGCGCACGAGCAAACACGGCACGAATATTGAATCATGGAATGGTGTGCCTGGGATTCCCGATATATTTTCTTCCTGCGATTCTTTCGTTAATCTGACTGGATAGGCTTGGCAAAGCGACGCCCGGGAACGTGCCAGGACAACCAATACGGCACCATGCCACCATGACATGCCGAGGAGATGGACCTATTTGTCAATCACGTTGGAGGGGACGCGTGAGATTGAGCAAGGCCCTCGGAGTAGATACGACTCTTGAATCGGTTTTCAGATTTGATTGTGTACTGACATACCGAACCATCTTCACAGTCGCGTAGAACGAGTTCGTGGATCGAGTGGATCATGCGCCGATAATCTCACTTGGGACCTGGTTATGGGTTCAACCGAACAAGGGCCGTTCTGATGGGAGTGATGGTGTTCGCTGTAACCTCTTCCGAGTTAGCACCACGCTCTGTTCTCTTGAACACCTTCGAACACGCCAGTGATGCCCGCAGCCCCAGCAGCAATGAGGTATGCCTCACCTACTAAATCCTGCCTGCTCACCGGACATCATCCCTCGGATCTGATCGAGAACGGTATAGACCTGGTTCCGCAGAACAAGTTGGTTGTTGACGTTCTCGAAGATGGCGATCGTGTCTCCACGAGGATCTTGCACTACCGTATTGCGATTCGACGTGTAGATATATGGGGTAGGAAATCCTGCAATAGACTCGGGAATAAGAATTTAAGCAGAGGCGAATACTGAGCCTGTGGGTGGGTCGAGGGGAGTGATCGAAATATTTGAGAGGATCTGACGAGTGCTGTTTGGGTAGGAGGGGACCTCCTGGAGGGTCAAGGCACTCGTCAACTCGTAAAGGGTGTACAACACATTGCCTAGGGCGTGGTGGACAAGAAGCACTAACAGGACGGACAGGACTGTGGGGAGGGCGTACCTCATGGTGAGGACCGTTACCGATGGGTTGTTTGATGACGTCATGGACGACATAATCACCCAGGTTTTAAATAACCTTCGCCCAACCGCCAGATCTTGTCTTTATATATATATCGTCCTATAGGCCGTAAGGTCAGACCTTGTAGTTACCCTGTAGGTGGTTGAGATACAGAATCGATGTACCCGGTCCCGAAAGGTAGCTGACCTTATCTGGGATGAAGAATTTAGTACTATATTGGTTCCAAGGCACCCTGGGGCCTGGGCACCGGTGGGGACGGCACCTTCAGTGGGGAAGACACGTGCTGTACCAGAGCCATACTGTACAGTGGTCAATGGAGTGGTTATGCGAGCTGGCGAGGATGTGCCAGCGACTGCAACCTGACCTGTCGACAAACCAGCGCAGGAAGCGGGAATGTTTCCCCCCGGAGCTGACTGTATCCGCCAGAGTAATGGCGCCTTGGGTCCAACGGTGAAAGATTGTACGGCTCCGTCTGGGTTCTCGTCGGTCGCACTAGACAGAAGTACTTGGATTGGATCACGGGTGAGAGACACAGGAGACACATACTACAAGATACTCTTGTGCGTTGGGACAGAAATGATCCATGAGGTCCGTCAACGTGTTGTCATTGGTCTTAAACGGAAAAGATGCAACAGAGGTGGTATAACCGCCAGCGAGAATCGAGGAGTTCGCCATCGTGAACTTGCGGCCGTTACACGTTCGAAACGAGAGGTCATTTGAGATCGTTTCTGTCGTTGTGAGGGTTGCCAAGCGCGAGACTTTATGTCTAGCACACGAATGCCTATCGCGCATTCAACGTCTGAATAAAACGTGGGGAATACGGAACGACGCTAGACAGGTGAGAGTCGCATGATCACTGATTAATTGATCGATTGATCCTGGGAGAGACTTGGCCGCTGTCTCTCAGATTCTATCATATTTCGATCGTGAATAGACTTTTGATAGATGCGCTGCGCTGATTCACTGTCGCCTCGTCGAACAAGCTTGAGATGGGGTTGCCTGGCGTTGTCGATCGCTAACGCAGTTGATTGAGACGAGAAATGCAAAACATACCAAATACGGTAACCAAATAAGCAAACACTCGTCTTACACGTTTTAGACTGACCCGATCACTACAATGCGCTACGGTCTACCAAGATCCCCGTCCCCGTCTCCAGCGCGTCGGCAAGTACCCATTCTCCTCGTGTCTACTATCCCACCGCTCACGACCTCACAGTTACCGGCGAACTTCTGGCTTTGGTCTCCCATCAGACTCTGAGAGCGAACCTGAAGAGCCCGTCAGCGATGTCGACCGCACCCCAAGTTCACCCCCTCTCTCTGACTCTGTCTGTTTCGATTCGGATGATGAGCCACCCGTCGTATCCTCTTCGTGAGTTTCTCTGTGTCCTATGCCACTATCCCTCTCCCTCATGCTCACCTCCCACTTTTGGATGCCACACAACGCACACAACGCCAGCGCGAAACGGGAACCGCGCAGTCCAGCGGAACGGCGATACCTCGAGGAAACGGTAGCTGCCATACGACTTCGGACTCGACATCACGACCCTTATGAAGAATGGGAGAAACAGGCGCGCAAGGACGCATTGGTGCGTGATGCATCGCTCTCGCTGGTCATGCTGCGACTCATGATGTGACCTCACTAGCGCAGTGCACGTAAAGAACAAGCAGAGATCCTTCTCGAGACGCATGAACAGCGTGCGAGGAGGAGGGATCAGGACTTGCAGGTGCTCGCTGTGGAGCACGATGAACAGATGGCAGAAGTGCAGAAGCTGCTGTCGGCACTCAGGTTGAAGCAACAATCGGAACTAAATCAACTCAGGATACAGTGGAGCGAGCAGGACAATGCACAACAGGAACGCATAGAGCGAGTCATACGATTAGAGGAGGATAACCATCGAAAGAGGTTGGAAGCAGAGAGGAAGAAACGAGAGGAGGAAGAGCGTAAGAGGCAACTAGAGGAGGAGAAACGATTGGCCGAGGAGGAAAAGAAGCGGCAAGAGGAAGAACAGAGGCAGAGGGAGAAAGAGGCAGAAGAAGCAGCGCAACGAGCCAGGGATGAGGCCGAACGGGAAAAACGTGCGTCGTTGGCAGCGGCAGAAAAGAGGAGAAATGTCCTCGGTATGACCTTACCCGAGGAAGACTGGGCTCGTGCCCGACAGACGCTCAAGGTAAGCACCACCCTGGACGGACATTGCTGCGGGATCTAAGGGGAAATGGCGTAGAACCTTAAAGCTGGTCCGATGAAGACCGTCAAAGGTAACAAGGCGTTGAAGCCACAATGGAGTGCTATTCGGAGACAAATCACTCCCAAGATAGGCCAACTAACACAGGACCCGGCCACCATCGCGCGGATAGTGAGATATTTTCTCTCATTGTAGGGTGCCGCTCACGGACCTCTCACTAGACCGGCCAAATTCTTGAGCTCGTCCATCCACAGCAAGGTCTCCCGGAACCTCTGTACCTGGCCTTACTTTCCTCTTTGGCAAAGGCAATATTGCTGCAAGCGGAGACGGAAGTGACGGCAGAGAAGAAGAGTGCCATCCCTTTGGCGCTCGTCACCGCGAACCTTTTAGAGAGGTTACCCGCCTTCGCCGACATCTTTTTCGCGAAGCTCGTGCAGCGATCTGGCGGATGGCCGGTGCCTAGTGTCATCCCATCAACCGACGCTGATGGCACTCGATTGGTGGACGCAGCGCGCACGAAGGCCATGGGATACCGTGTGAGCAACGGCGAGCAAGAGCCGACGGGAGAGTATGTGACACGCATTTCTGGGTTGATGCGCGTGTATTTCCTCGTCATGGCTGCCCCTGTTGCGAAACCACTTGACAACATGTTCCGATTACCGAGGTATTGGACATATTTCGCTAGGATGATGAACGATGAGCGGTTATTATCCACCGCGGTCGCCGCACAACTCTTATATGGTATGTGTATTTGGAGACCACTCCGATCGTGACTGATCGAACCATACAGCTGCACTCGATGTGGGTGGAATGGAGGCGAAGCATATATGGGGGAAACAGTGGGTCAAGCTCCTCGAGCTCTTGTATGAGGCTGCCACAGTGGGTATTGGGGGTAAAAGCGACACCCTCTTGGGAGGTCAGACCCCTGAAGGGAAAGCTGCGTGCGTTCGTGTCCAACTGGAGATTGAGAACATCGTCCAGAGCTCATAGTGCTACTGGCTTCGATGCAATCGGATGTCTGGCGCATCAGGTGGGACCATCACGCCACCGGTGGTTCTCGTTCTCGAATTGGTGGTGTTTTCCAGCGGGTCAGGGATTGGGTGTTGAGATATGTCCATCCGAGTATGTGTACTATACCGAAACGACGAGATCCCTCAGATGGTGTGTAGGCCGTAAATGAAAACAGCGTGTTGCGGGGAATGATGATGAGCCATATCACACAAGCCTCGTGTGTGGCTTAATGCCTCAGGGGGTCCATTTTGGTCCGAGAAGACGAAGACAGGTTGGAGTCCCGTGGCAGGTGGCAGCTCTATCACCTTTATCTATGGGAGAATATGTGATAAAAAAAAAGTGCTGTGAGGGGTGCGTGTTTAAGCAAGACGGCATATGTCTCGTAAGCTTGTCCAAGGATGGGTGATCCTCACGAGAAATAAAATGGGCAGTGTTGGATCGTCGACACTGAGGCGAACGCGCCTGGTCGGGTACATCCGTATGAAACAGATAGGCGGCGACGACCCAGATCGCCTACCCAACGCTAAATCGCACGACACGGACAGGAACCGTCAACGGTACACACACCTACTTTCGCAGGACATTGCGTGGCATGTGCCAGGCACGGCTCGAGGTTGGCACGAGTTCTGAATGCGTCTCGAGTGTCCCAAAAGAGTGAAAGGGAGAACGACGGGCCGGTATCAGGACTGCTGTAACATACCTATAATCACTGGTACGAGTGGCAGAGCCCACCGGAGATGGTGCCATCAAAGGAGTGATCAGATCACCTAGTGGAACGGGAACATGTCCAACGTGAACCTCGGCACGGCAACGTCCAGCTCGTTCCACACCACCATCGGATTATCGATAACGAATTCGTCTTTTATTCTAGAATGCAGAGATGCGAGAAAAAGGTGTAGCCGAGACGAAATTAAACGAAAAAGGGAGAAAGGGGCACCATTGGAGTTCTTTCTTCGTAATAAAACGCGAGATAACGAGACAAAGGGTGAGGCTCGGGTCGAGAACAGATAATCAACATCGCCTGAATTCTGATGGCCAGGATGGGCTATCTGGGTGGCCCGCGGGCACCGTGAACGCGTGAGACTGGGATTGCTCCAAGCGGCAAAGGGTGCGCAGGAGAAAACACGCGGCACGCGCTGGGCGGCGGGAGTGGGAGACGGGCTGTGCGGGCCAAGTTACGGATTGGCGTCGCCCTAAGCCCTGACCCCAAAGTAGTACTATTGAACAGAAAAGAAAAGAAATTCAATGAAATAAAATGAAATATTATCTCGAACTTTACAGAGAGATCTCGAACCTGCCAATGTGCACGAGGAGAGAAAAAGAGGGATCTGGAAATTGTGATACGAACGAGGATGGTATGACTGAATCGCTCGGAGTTAGTACTTGGAGCTGTGCCATTTGTTTGGCCCAGCCCAACTTTGATTAAAGTTTGGCAAGTCCGCAACTCTGATTTTTTCCGTCCATGCTATTTATCCTCCACCATCCCGTCGAGCGATACCCCTTGTCAAACATTTCCTTCTAGCAAACCTGGCAAGGGTTTCATCGTCTTGACCCTCATGCTGACGCTCAGTCCTGGTTCGGTCTGCGACGTGTGCGCAGAAGAGTACGGCCCGCATTGCATCCCCCACTCCATCCCTTGCGGTCAGTTAACATCCCCCCACCGTGAAAAATTTCTGATCCTCATGCCACATCCCAGGCCATGTCCTGTGCTCCACTTGCTGCCACAAGATCGTAGAAAAGACGTTGCCCCGCCTCAAACCCGCCTGTCCTTTCTGCCGTGAACAATTCACCAGTGACGACGTTCGTCTTATCCGCATTGACTTCTCTGCAAGCGGATATGCCACCCCAAGGCGGCGGGGTGGCACGCATGAGGCCCTAGATGCTTCCTCCAAACAGCCACCTCGTTTCCCGATCGTCGAGCCTGGCTTCTCGCGCACACGCGCCGAGGCTCGCCGTCTCGAGGACAAGGTCGCCGCCGTGGCAACAAAAAAATGTTCAGTCGAGGAGGTGTCCACTCTTCACAAAGAACTCCAAGAGTGGTTGACGCATGACGAAAAACAACAAGATGACCAGGTCCGTCGTGACGCCATCCCCTCTACCCATGTGCGGAAAAAGTTTTTTAATCTGACTCGTATCTCAGGTTTCTTCTCTCGCTTTGAGTGCTGCGCTACTCAGAGCTATTCTCGTGAACCACTTCGCTCATTCCGAAGTCACAAAAATGGCCAAATCTGTAGAGGCCACCCTCAAAGGGAAGCTGGACGACATGGATCGTACCGTAACAAAGTTGGAAGCTGAGCTTAAACAGTACGTTCCCATCTTGCTCCTTCATTCCATAATCTCATCTTTCCTATAGACAGGTAAATGGCATTCATTTCGGCGGATTTTTTTTTTCCTAACGTTGACTCGCATAGCAAACCCTTTATACCCAAAAAGTACAAGAATCTCAATCTCTGCGCGCAGAGCTTAGTCGCATGGCACTCAAATCTGCCACGCGCTCGATTTCACCTACTCGCTCCTCTTCTGCGGCACCTACTGTTGTCAGTGAGCCTCGTCGTCAGTCCGTTTCTTCGTCTGGTGCATCAGTATACGGTGCCGCTCCCCCTATGCCTCCTATGCCTCCTTCCACTCCTACGCCAGTGTCCCGCTTTACTTCTCAGCACATGCGCAGCACCTCCGTTTCTCCTAGCTCTAGACCCGCCACACCTGCACGAACGATGACTCCTGCTGTCCGTTACGAGACACCCCTCCGCTCTTCTAGCCTCCGCCCCACCTCCCCTGTGCCACCCTCCAAACCTCGGACTATGTCCATCTCCACTACCTCTCCCCACAAAATTCACCGCTCCTATTCTGATGAATCAGATAGAGAAGTGATTCATGAGCGCTGGATGCCTAACCCTGATATTGCGTACAGTCCTCCCAACGGTAAAACAATCAATTATCCATACGCAACACCCGCTACCCGCTCCCGTTCATCAGGTTCCAATGCAGCTTGATACCACCGCATCTGCACATAGACGTTTTGGTTTCCCTCCGGATTTCAGTCCAGCAGTCTCCGGACTAGTATCCTAATATTTCTCTTATTGCTATCTTCGGTCTCGTCTTGATGTGCCTACTGTTCCTCTCTAGCATCTGGTCTCTTTTCGTCTCTCTAATTCCTTGTCTCGCTGATCCTCGTCTCTCATCGACATCTCTGGTGCTTAGTCTCTCATCTTTTTGCTGCTCCTCCTTGCATTAATCCATTTTTTTCCACTGTATCGTATATTATCTCCTTCTCTTCTCGTCTGGGCTGTCGGATGGATTTCTCAGCCACATCTCGTTTTCGTTTTTCTGTTACTTATCACCTTTGACCTTCCACACCGGCAAGGAGAGCGTTTTCAAGCGCTGTTGGTCTAGCAGTCCAATATTCCTGTAGCATTGCATTTCCCCTACTTTCTTGACTCGTCACATTGACACTTACACGATCCATTTACGATGACTTGGTTTGCAGACTTGTAGATTTCTGCACTCTTACGGATTAACGACTTTGGTACATGATGTTGGTTACGAACACTTTAGACAAATGACATTGATGACTTGCATTCTGCACCATCTGGGCGGATCATTATCGGTAGTGTTTGTTCGAAGGAGGTCGTCTGATTCAGATGCCCGTCGACGTACTTTCTCGTGCTGATCTACCTGTCCCGTCCACCGGCATCACAAAGTGGCTTCCATCCCTTTACATGCGCACAGCCAAGATGGCGCATATTCCAATTATCATGCCATCATTCGTCCGGCACCGCACAGGTACTTATCTCGCCCGCCGAATCGTGTGTTCTCTCGTCATTGCGTGCTAGAATGGAAATGTGAACCACGGCGGTTTTCACGGCGGTCGCGCGGCTGTCCATTTCGGTCAGTGTCAATCGTCCCGAGTGAGAACGTTGCCATCGTTTCAGGTCCCTGCCCAAGGGAATGAGAACTTGGAACATGGAAGGACAATATCTCCAAAACGCGGTTACACGTACGTACGTTCACGGGCGCGATGGAGTGAGGGACGACGTGGCTGGACGGGTTGGACGAGATAAGGCCCGCGTTGTGATGGTACGTACGTCGACGTGAGCCACGTTGTGCTTTGTCCGTGCTCTCATGCGAGATGGCGGTGGTGGTGGCATGGCGCCAACGTTGACCACACGTGTTTCTGACTCGCCATGACGCATACTGACGGGGGTGATATTGATATGAGAACGACAACGGTTCAGTGTGGCGCCTTCCCTTGGTCCACGGGTTGGATGTGGAATCTTCCAAGTACTGGGAGCGTGTTCGATGCAGGAAGTTACGAGGGAGGTGGTGCCTTCGTCGAGGGTTTCCTTATTTCAATGTACACCCCGATCGATTGCTTCGCGATGGGAGCCTGTTGGAGTGACTGTTCTATCGAACATTGACACATCGAACCCCGTTCCGGGCGTGTTTTCCTTCCACCTCGAGATCTCGTCCGAATCGATACGGTTATCCTATCTATGCATCAGTGTGCGTCTCGGGTCCCTGACAGCGAGGCGTAGCCCTGCCTCGAGGCTCCAGGACGGTGTTCTGGGAGGAACGCCAAAGTGATCTGATTTGACGTAACGTCTTCTATCGGTTATCCGTCTTCGCGGTGACCCTATATCCAAGCAATGCAGGATTCATCCTGACTGTGAGTGGTGATAAGCAGATGCAAAGTTATGCCAGCCGGTGTTAGGATACTGGAACAAGGGTATTCTCGCGGGACGTCGCCGCGATGCTCAGTGTGACGTTGGGCCACGGTAAGCAAACTCGGTATGTACGCGCTCAGGTTCGGGGGACGCCATATCTGACAACACAATTTTCTTTTCTTTTCGCGATCATCATCGACGAGCCTGTGCACGTCTCTTTGATAGGGCTGTCGCGCATAAACACACAGGCGATACACATGTATACGATTAGATGTCCAACAGGGCGGAGATGACGGGGTGGCGACGTGCGTCATTTCCGCCCAGGTTCGTAAACGTATCCCGTCCCTCCCTCCCCTCCGTTGGATCATGGAACCCATGCCTCGTCGATGCAGCGTGTCGGTTAGGGTCGCCGAACCCCACTTTGTGTTAGGCCTTCCTCGCTTCTTTGGATCACGCGCGTGTCATTCGTTGGGCACTTGTCGTGATATATCTCGCGTCCGTGTCAGGATTCGGGGGTGACATGCATTCGACTGTGTTGAAGGCGTGTAGGGGGGTTCGGCGTCAAGGACCGTTGGTGGACTCGCTTGCTTCACATGCCAAGTAGCTGCAATATGTGTGTCTGCACTCGCCGGATGACCGCGGAGACAAAAGGTATACTGCGCCAGAGTTGAAACGTTGACCTGCAGGGTCGTGCCTACATTCGGGCATGAGTAGGCTGTAGCTGATTGTAGCAACCCTCGGTTAAGGCGAAACCAGCCCACGTTCCCTACGGGTAATCAATTTGATACAAAACAGTCCAACGTTCGCGGCTACATGAAGATACATTTCGATGTCACGATACATCATACCACACAGGATTGTACAGCATCGACTTTGAGTGGAGCGCAAATCTTGTCGCATGGTACCCCTTTCACTCCCTAGACGATGGCGTGACCAGGGGGCTATAAGCAGAGACCATCACAGTGATCAGTGTACGATCTGAAGGGGTGGAATAGGATTTGTGACTGACGGCGTCTGAAAGGTTGAGCGCCTGAGCGATCGAGCTGAATTCCTGCTGAGTGGGCTTGACTTGGCCCGACAAGACTAGAGGTAGGAGGGAAATCAATGGGTGACGTCGTTGCTCCCGATCGACGAGGTCACGTACTGTCATCGATGTGCTGCGCGGTCGTGCCGACCTGGGTTGCGAGCTGGGTACTGGTGTACCCTATCAGAGGGTGAATTCAGGATCCGTGGGTGGCGAGTGATATGGGGTGCGATGAGCGCATACCTTTGGTGGCCAAGCCTTTGGCGATAGCAGAGCACTGAGTAGTCGACATGATGAAGAGATATGGGTGTAGTCTGGTGTGGAGATAGGGTTGCTCCGAAGCCCTTTTTATCCGCAACTAGGGGTCAGCAGACTACGACAGGTGAACAAATTCGTATCGGCGGCCTGGCGCTAACAGTAGCCGGTGTCATGGACGCGGAGGTAGACGTTTCAGTAAAGGTCATGTGATAGAGTGTACAGATAATTCACAAGGTGCGGCCAACCATAAGGCCGTGTGTACATCAATACGGCGTGCTGTATATCACAGCTTTGTCTGTTTGAACGACGTGAGACTCTCCTACGTGACTCCGTAGCTCCCTCGGGAGCTCACGGTCATGTACATCTTTTTTTTGGCTTTCCGGATTCTTTGATAATGGTTTCGTCCGTCCCGACATCGCTACCCGCTAATGACTTGGACGGGGTTCGCGGTATCCCAACGAGGGGTCGCAGGGGCGTTCCCGGGATTTAACGTCGCATAGATTCATATGCTACCGCTTTTGAGTCGTTTGAGGTTGTATGACTTTCTCGACGGGCGCGGTCCGTATTGGTGGGCCAAACGATTCCGGTTCCAATCATCCATCGGAGAAGTAAGTCGAAAGAAAAGCAAGCAAGGAGTTTGAAAGTCAAAAAAGCTTGTCACCGCGAGCTCCCGAAAAGAGCACAGTATAATAGAAAAGTCTCACCCCTGAATATTAGATAGTAGGGTCCTAGCAGTTCAAACAGACGAGACTGGGGGATACTGCAGCACGAGTAGCTACTGTCCATATAGTCTCTTGCCGGCCAGATTTCAAAATTTCATGTCCATCAGTTGAGCTGGGTCAGCTCTATTGCATGGCTCCAGCCACTGCCAGTTCTGCCAGTTCGACAATGTGTTTGTGATTGTTTGGCACCGCTTCATCCCGTCGAGAGTTTGAGTAGCCATCTACACTCAGTGCCAGTCAACGCTTGTATCCCTCAAAGCCTCGTGAAATGGTATGTGTTCAACACCGTAGATCGTGGTGTACATCGAGAGATGCAGCCGTCTGGGTGCCCCGTCGATCTGGTAGAGATTTTATGATGGATGACGACGCTGACGGGTGGATGTCGACAGGCTCCCAAGAAGAAGGTCGCCAAGGAAGAAACCGCTGTCTCGCTCGGTCCTCAAGTCGCTGAGGGAGAGCTCGTTTTCGGCGTTGCCCACATCTATGCTTCGTTCAACGACACCTTTGTCCATGTCACTGATCTGTCGGGTAGGGAAACCATCTCCCGTGTCACTGGTACGTTGTGTTGCTATTCCTATCAAATCAGCCATTATCTGAACCGTTTCGAAAGGTGGAATGAAGGTCAAAGCCGATCGTGACGAATCTTCGCCGTACGCTGCCATGTTGGCTGCTCAGGATGTCGCAGCACGCTGCCGTGAAGTCGGTATCACTGCGCTTCACATCAAACTCCGGGCCACTGGTGGTACCGGCACAAAAACGCCCGGCCCCGGTGCACAGAGCGCACTCCGTGCGCTTGCCCGTTCGGGTATGCGTGTTGGCAGAATCGAAGATGTGACGCCAATCCCCACCGACTGTACCAGGAGAAAGGTAATGTTCCACGCGATAGTTGTCCTCGTTTCTGGGTTAGCTAATTTCGGTTTGATAGGGTGGTCGCCGTGGTCGTCGTCTGTGATGCTGTGTGGTCATGTTTCTATCCGCATGTGAATGCCATGATAAAAAGTGTTTTCTCGCATGTCGTTGCATGTACTCTGGTCGTAATCAATGTCGCTGATCGACGCGCATCAGGTGTTGTCTGAGACACCTGCCCCGCGGTCGATCGTCTTTTCTGTGGTTAAACAAGAATGAGGCTGAGTGCATATAAAACTGCAACCTTCGCGATTTTTGCAGGCGGTAGGAATGGAGGGATGTCACGTGTTGGCTCACCCTTACTGCGCACTCCTTCCCTTGATCCCACTATGCAGCTCATGCTGGCGTATGGATTTCTGCGTAAGATATCCGACTGGACAATGGTGGGTTTCTACTCCGAGGTGTTTATCACGGGACAGGAAAATGTACCCGATCATCTTGTAAAGATTTTACTCCTATCAGACGTTCGACGCGTTCGTTGCCCGGAACCACAACAACATCACAATGAAATGATGGGTATCGCGGCTCTTTGCGAGTTTCTTCCTTCTGCCAAGTCGTGCATGCACTCACACGACCACTTTCTTTCGCTAAAGCGGCGACCATTCCATACCGACGAATATGCCACTGGGCAAAGTCCACGTTATTTCAAGGACCCCTTTGCCGGAGCTCTGTTGAGGTCGTCTAGAAACATCCCCGTGCGTCGTAATCCCAAAACTATCGGGAGCCACAGTGGATCTCTGGGCTCGGGATCTTCGACAACATCATAAGCAGAGTTGTGCACACACCTCTGTGGTTCCGGCTGCAATCGTTTACACCGATAGTAAATCCTGGTACCGGAGTCGGGTATGTCCTTCGCGGTTCTCGCATCGAGGTTGAGCATAGCTTGTGTTCGTGCTATTCAGGTTCTCGTACTTCGCTGGTTGACACCCCCAATGCAATGGATTCTCGGAAAGATATGGAAACCCGATATGCGTTAATAATTTCCTCACCGAACTCAACTTGGCCGATGAGGGCAGCGTGCGTGCAGCTGTAAAGGAAATCACGGGAGAAATATACCAAC
>JBBPNY010000510.1:0-16573 GCA_038091165.1 Rubroboletus pulcherrimus
ACCCACGACCCACGACCTACTCAAAACTGTGTCTACTGAAAGGAGATTCAGATCGCGAAGTTTCATTGCGTACGCGAAGGTATCGAGAGCCCAAGAAATGTGCCTGCGCGACGAGTAACCTGCGCCATCCGATAACACCACGATGGTTTATTGCAAATAGGTGATGCGTTTACTAACATCCTCAAACACGAACAGACAACGAGCATGGCACGCAGATCTCTAGTACCATTGTAAGAAACGGACGGGGGAAAACTGAAAATACCAGAAGTCCATCCACAGAGACACTGAACTGTATACACGATAGGTGCGGCAAGCATGCGTAGATATTCAATGGGTGTGTTTGTTTACCAAAGGCTTTGAGTTTCAACATAACCAAATAACACCATAACAACACTTGGATGTTGCGGAATTACGAGCCTCCATAATTGACACCCACATAATTCAAGTGCCTCAGGCTGCCAATCAACAGCAGCAGTCATGACAAGATCACAAGATAGTTTCACCTTCACGGTTGGGAAGCTCGGTGCGTAATTCCACCTCAGCGAGACATGCTGCGCTCGATTTTGACAGTACTCTCTTTGCAGACGCGGGCATGGCGGTATGATGTCTTGCACCCTATTCGCGCGACGTATTCACTTACACTCCGGATACTCAGATACTGCTGGGTGAACGTGCCCATCTCATCGAGTTTCCATCAGTTCTGTTACCACCTGGTGTTTCGACTGGCTCCATAGTCAATATCGCGGTACACCAAAACATCGCGGAGGAGCGGAAGCGTGATCAAGAGTTTTGGGGGCTTCAGCGGGATATTATGGAGACTTTTGGACGCGTTTCTCCAGAACCCCCTCAGCTCGAAGTGCCGTGCCTTCAACTTTCATCCGAAACACTTTCTCACATGTCTCGCAGGTCCGCAATGTCACGCAGACTTCAGTTACATTGGAGTGGCCCTCTTTGAAACTTGCCACAGCCAAACTACGCTCTCTTGATATATACAAGAACTCACAGCGGCTCGCCTCGATACCCAATGCCCTGACCAACACCTCCACGAAACTGACGGGTCTCTCGGTTGATACCACCTATTCCTTCCAGCTAGTGTTACGCACCACTGCAGGAACTTTGCCCTCTAACCTCATTCGCCTTCGTACCCACACCATCGCAGACACGAGCGGCGTTTCGGTATGTTTCGGGACCGTAGCTGACGAGGCGCTCTTGCAGGACACCAAGGCTGCGCTAAGAGAGATGAGGGCGAAGTGGAGCGACAAGATCCAGATCGACACCACTCATTTCGTGTGCACGACCCCGGCTATGACACCCACAGGTGCCAATGCTAGTGGTGGCAATGTTTCTGGCGGGCCGGGAGTGGAATACCAGAGAGCCCTTCAGCTCAGTATTCCAGTCGTCCAGCCACAATGGATATTAGCATGTTTAGTGGAAAAGAAGTGGGTGACCTGTTAGCAACATGTGGGCCTGCACCTGACGTGCTGACGTCGACAGAATGGTCCCCATCGCTGGGTTCTACCTTGGGGTCACTCCTCCCTCGATCTATCACACTCAACGGCCACAATCGATGTCCCAGGCCTCTTTACCTTCTGCAAATGGTACCAATGCACACAAGACCGCACCAAATCGAGCTTCGATGCCCGCTGTCCCGCATACCACCACTGGAAGTCCCCCACCAATCACCAAAAAACATTTCGAGCCCACCCCCGAAGAGGAATCAGACGAAGAGACAAAGGCGGAGAGAGCCATACCGAAGAAGCCAGTCCCCGGGACAGAAAAGCGGCACAAAAGTAATGGTACGATGGATCGCAACTTCCGATTCCCACCGGCGTCTCAATCTCCACCTGTGCCGCCCGTTCCGAAAACACCCCCGGCAACTTCTTCCCCGCCTTCATCGCCACCCGTTGCCTCTGACTTGACCGCTCGTTCGACCGCTGTCGCGCCGGACATCGAACATGGAACCGCGGTGAAAATTATCACACCATCGAGCGTTGAAGTACCTCCTCCGCCACCGGTTGAGAAGGAAAATAGAAGGGTCATTGAAGAGGATGATGCCGAGGAAGAGGTGGGAGACACGGTGGAAATTGACTTGCGATGATGGGCGTGACGTTGATGATGGTGGCATGTTCTGTTTCGATTCCGTACTATGACTGCCGTACAGATTCTGCGCACGATGGACAGTACATTAGAGATATGTTATTCTTTTTTTTTTTTTTGTGAGCAAGGCGCTGGAGCTGTCAGACGTCTTCAAGTTTATGCTTGTTCACAGCCACACATCATAATGTCACGTGCAAATGGTTAGCGGTCGAGCCCTAGCTCTTCGTAATTGGCTAGCTCTTGACAAAGTCGATAACGCTGTAAAGGAGTCGTGCAACTGCGCAAACGCACACGGAGACGACGCGATGTCAAAGAGACGGGTCACGTACTACTACGACGGTGCGTCTTCTAGCGATCTTCTTTTTACTTTATCCGAACGGACCACTGGTAGGGGACATCGGCTCGTACACATATGGCCTCGGTCATCCCATGAAACCCCACCGAATGCGCGTCACACACGACTTGGTTTCTGCGTACGGTATGCTGGACAAGATGCAAGTCCTGGTAGGTCCACGCGCTCGCTCCGACCTTCCCATGCACTCACGCGTTTTCGCCATGCAGCGCCCCAAGCGCGCGAGTCCAGAATCGATGACCGCTTTCCACACCGACGAGTACATTCATTTCTTGAATCGAGTGATGCCCGAGACGGCGGAGGAGCTCACGTACCATGGCACGCGATGTACGTGACCGATCGGATACTTCCACGTTCTTTCTCTGATCGTTCCTACAGTCCTCATGGGCGAAGACAACCCCGCATTCGAAGGCGTATTTGAATTCTGTTCTATCTCGGCTGGAGGGTCGATAGGTGGGCACATGCCGAAGTTCGTCCTATATTTAGCCCTATACTCATGTGCCTCCAAAGCTGCGGCCCAACGCATTGCCTCTGGAGCGGCTGATATCGCCATTAACTGGGCTGGTGGTCTGCACCACGCTAAAAAGCGCGAAGCCTCGGGGTTCTGCTACATCAATGATATCGTACTCGGCATACTGGAGCTACTGCGGTCCTATCCACGCGTGTTGTACATTGACATCGACTGCCATCACGGAGATGGTGTTGAGGAGGCGTTTTATACGACGGATAGGGTGATGACGTGCTCCTTCCACAAGTTCGGGGAATATTTCCCTGGGACCGGCACCCAGGAGGACAGAGGGATGGGTAAAGGGAAACATTACACCATCAATGTCCCACTCAAAGATGGGATCACGGACGAAGCGTTCAAGACGGTGTTTGAACCAGTGCGTTTACATGTGGGGTATAATCCATATCGTGTCTCACACTTGCCTACAGGTCGTATCTAAAATCATGGATGTCTACCGCCCAAGTGCTGTCGTGTTGCAGTGCGGGGCAGATTCGTTGGCCGGAGATAAATTGGGCTGTTTCAACATCACCATGAATGGTCACGCACACTCTGTCCAGTTTCTTCGATCTTTCCACGTCCCACTCATTCTCCTCGGCGGAGGAGGGTACACAATCAAGAATGTCGCTCGAACATGGACGTACGAGACCGCGTGCGCTCTTGGTATAGAGAAGGAGATCGACCTGAACCTACCCTGGAACGAATACTTTGAATGGTTCGGTCCGCGCTACCGCCTTGAAGTTCCCGAAAATAACATGGACGACTTGAACATCAAGGATGGGTCACTAGACAAAGTGAGATTTAACGCGTTGCATCAACTTGCGCAATTGCCCTGTGCTCCGTCAGTTGCAATGCATGACGTTCCACGGGAGAGTGTCGGCAAGCACCTGGACTTGGGGGTGGAGGAGGACCGGGAAGACGGTGCGATGGATGGTTTGGACCGCCGATTAGCTCGTGAGCAACCATTCTCTTATATTCTTCTGCTCGCGGTAGACATGAGGAAATGCATCTAGAACATGCGCGATATCTGTACAAACTGCAGGAAGCCACTGCAGGGTCAGAAGAGTCCGACGATGATAGATACGACTCTGACGGGTCGTCCTACCGTCGGAGTAGAAAGCGGATGAGTATCATGACGAATCGATATATCGACACAGACGCCGGCAAGAGTATCCCTCGTAGACGGTTCTTCAAGAGCGCGGCAAAGTGGGACGACACATATGGGCGAGTTCGGCTAGAGAAGGAGTCGGTGCTCGATCCGGGGATGAATGGGATGCGGACGGGTGGGCTGGCGGCGCTCATAGAGGCGGGCGGGAGGAGCAGACATGCCCGGGACACGAATAATGATGAGGATTGGGAGGACGGTGCTTCTGTATAGCGTACACCATGATTTCAAATTTCTGCTGTATACCATCGTTGGTGACTTGCATGTATGTATCTCCAGACATGTAAATTACGCCCATTTGTTGGTGATTGCTTTCAGTGCGAATTACCCAAAAAGGCTATTTCTTGCCGCTTCGGCTACTTTTGTGGGTCCACGTGCAACCATTCAGTTGGATTGCTTCTTCGCGGTCGCCATGAGCGTCGGGTATATATCAGGGCCTTGGATGCCCTCTTACCCCACAGCGAGCACTTCCCCGCCCTCGAACTAGCCCAGCCTTTCGTCTTCTTCCTGCCATGGAGATCTCCGCTGTCACTGTCCACGGTAACTGGCGCCGCGCTTCGTCCTCTGTAGACGTTGATCTCGAGGCTCAAACCATCACTGGCGCACACGCCCCTTTCGCGCTTCCAATTGCGCCAGAGCCAGCCCGAACTACTGCCGCTCCCACTCGCACACCCCATGCTGCCATCATCACCGACGCCATCGACGACTTCTTTGGCGTGACTCGTCCGCCTGCTACGCACGAGAGCCAACATGATTCACATCCATCCCTCGGCGGTGCTATTCCACCACCGCCCTACGCAGATGCCGAACTCCCTGCCTACTCGGCAGATTCCAACACCGAGCCTACCACGCTCGCGATGTATCTGTTCAAATTTGGATTCTGTACGTCTTAATCTCGTGTCGTCTTTGGCGGCGTTCAGATGTCTGACCCTGTGCTGTCTTCTTTTCTCCCAGTGTTCCCGCCGTTTTGGGTCCTCGGCACAATCATATTGATATCCCCACTTCTCGCCCCCGTGGATTTCGAACCCTCAAAGTCAGGGACGGAGCGCCAGCAGCTGGTGCGAATCATACGCGCCGCAGAGCTGAGATGGGCCAAGCGCTGTGCGTGGGCGCTTCTTGCGCTGCTCGTATTCGCAGGGATCTTCGCTGCCATCACCCTCGCTGTGTTGCACTCGTGAGCGCCGAGTCGCTCGCAACCCACCACTTTGTATTCGGTTTCTACTCACATACCAAAATTTTCGTTGCATTGGTTCCGTTTCCATCATTTTTTGGTGCCACGAAAAAAATCGATCGAGAACCGGGAAGTTTGTATGACCAAAGTCGCTACTCTACTTGATATTATAGCTATCTTATCACTTGCTTAAATAAGCATCTCAGTTGAAAAGGTCCCTCACATAAATTCTGTCGCTAAAAAAAACCGCATACACCTTTCTCCATGCTCGAATGCCCACGGCCACGGTCGTACACAACCCTGCAGTCAAAAGGATACTGAGATTCAATAACACCAAGCGTCTGACGATGATGAATGTTGCAAGCCTTTATCAAGACGCTTATAATTCGACAGGAGTTCCAACACTTCAAGGTCTCGATTCAGAATTACTGCATAGTGCCTGGCCTGAACGACTTCTGAACGATATCTCACACACCAAAGCATGCACCACCGCTTGCTAGTGAGCAGTAGGTTGAAACTACCCAGGGCATCGGCCCCCTCGGGCCCAGATGCGATAAGCTTAAGCTCGTGGGTTGAGCGCTTATCTAGCGCCGTTTGCCGGGTTACAGGATTAGGCTTATCGTTCTGATATCTCTGTGCCTCGATAGTGCCGAAAATTGCCCGAAATCGTTCGGCAACATCCTCAACCTTCTACCCCGACCTCTGTGGACCCATAGGACACTAACTGGACGAATCTCTGGTGACAAAGGCTTTCAAGTGACGATGTCTTCCGAATCTACAGTCACGAAACACCAGCCTGCAGCCATCGAACCACCAAGTCCGAGGTCGCGGTTTGACGTCCGACATCACACGCATGTCGTCCAGCGCAAGTTGACCACGAGGAAAGGCTGGTTTGGCGACTACGACTATGCTTGGCTCTGCTCACCCGTCCTGCCTTTCTCGATCAGTGGCAAGAAACCGAAGTCGGGAAGACAACCACCTTTCTACGGTATCGACGATGAATTGCCGCTCGTCCTCGCAATGGCAAGCGGGCTTCAGCACGCGCTTGCTATGTTGGCTGGTTTAATCACTCCTCCAATTATATTTTCGAGCACGTTGGTGCTTGATGCGCAAACCTCTGCATATATGGTATCCGCATCGCTCATCGGTTGTGGTATGTAGTCGACCAGGCGTCCTCTCTTCAAAGTCCCCGCGCTGAGCCTCTGCTCCCAGGGATCTTGAGTCTCGTTCAAATGTCACGAATCAAGCTCTGGAAAGGATACTACCTAGGTACTGGAATGCTGTCTGTGGTCGGAACTAGTTTTGCCACAATCAGCACTGCTGATGCTGTACGTATCCTCGTCTATCTCTGGGGTTTGAATTCACCCTGAAGGTGCATTTACAAGATTTTCAATGCCCTGTATGCTAATGGGACCTGTCCCTCTGTTACTGCTGCTGATGGTAGTGTGACTCGTGGCGCATGTCCTGACGCATACGGTATGGTCCTCGGTAAGTCAATCACAGAGCTTCCTCTTACCAGGGACATCAATGTTCTGCATGGGTTTATCTAGGCACGTCATTAATATGTTCGTTCCTCGAAATGGGGTTATCATTTATTCCGCCGCGCACTCTGCAGCGCATATTTCCACCGATGGTTACAGGTAAGGACTCCTGGAGGACGTAGAGGGCCATTTTTTTAACATGCGTGGCCAGGAACTGTCATCGTCATGATCGGAGCGTCTCTCATTGGTTCGTCCGGCATACCCAACTGGGGTGGAGGATCGAACGGTTGTCAGGCACGTCCTACTAGCGGACCACTTTCTCTGTGCCCGACCACCACATCCAAACACGCGCTCCCGTAAGAAACTTCAAGTCTCTTGGGTGTTGTGCAAAGATTACTGACTTCGTCGCTTAGGTGGGGCTCACCAGAGTTCATCGGCCTTGGTTTTCTTTCGTTTGTCACCATCATCCTTACTGAACTATTTGGTTCTCCGTTCTTGAAGAATGCGAGTATCATCGTCGGGCTTGCAGTGGGATGTATTGTGGCAGGTGCTGCGGGATATATCGATGGCAGCACCATTACTTCCGCGCCGGCCATTACGTTCCTGTGGTATGTTCCATGCTTACTTTGAGCTTGTGCGATACTCATATCTAGAAGGGTGCACAGATTCAAAATTGGTGTCTATCCTCCTGCTATCCTTCCGATGTTGGCAGTCTACGGTATGCATATAAGTCATTGCCTCCCATTCCAACTTGGCGTCTCACTTTCTCCTCAGTATCTACCACGATGGAATCTATAGGCGATATCACAGCTTCCGCAGAAGTGTCTCGCTTGAAGGTAACTGGCGATGACTTTGACTCACGCATTCAAGGCGGTGTTTTGGTGAATATAAGTTATACTTGCGTTCTGTTCATGATTTTGGTAATCCTTGCTTAGAGTGACGGCTTTGGAGGATTTATTTCTGCACTGTTTACCGTGACGCCGTTGTCCATTTTTGCGCAGGTCAGTTCTGTGTTATATCTCAGTCTAGAGGAATGCACACTAATCCGTGTGCTCAGAACAACGGTGTTATCGCGCTGACTCGTTGTGCAAATCTTGCCGCTGGTCGATGGTGTTGTGTTTTCCTTATCCTTTTTGGCGTCCTTGGCAAGGTTTCTGGGGTTTTCCTTGCTAGTACGTACTCCACGCTGGAGCACGACCTTGTTCTGATGGCAACGCTACACAGTCCCCCACCCGGTCCTCGGAGGTGTAACTACCTTCCTCTTCGCAAGTGTGGTCGTCTCTGGGTTACGCGTACTTTCCTACATGGAGTATACCCGCCGCGATCGGTTCATTCTTGCCGCCGCGATGTCGTTCGGCATCGGCGACCTGCTCATGCCGAACGTTTTCATTTACTTGTTTGACGGCGTCCGTAACCCAAACTCGGGTCTGCAAGGTCTTTTTGACTCGATCACGATCGTGTTGAGTACACCATGTGAGTGACTCGCTTGCGAGTGTTTATATCACGAGTGCTGGCTGATCACAAGATGCGGTTCGAATTGATAGTCTTGGTTTCTGGGTTGGTGGCAGTCATTTTGAACCTGATAATTCCTCAAGAGCTATTGCAAGACGAGGAAGTTGAGGGGGAGGAAGTTGGGCAAGTGGTTCAGGACGTGGAAGCGTCGGATCAAACGCAGAAAACTTGAGGGGAGGGTGATGCGAGTGCACTATGTATTTCTTCTCTATTTAGTATATTTAAGTACAATACCCAAGGGATCTTTTTGAAAAAGTGTTGGTAGAGATCACTCCGACGCAACTAACCATTGAGCACTGCACGATTTTGGATGATAAGAAAGAATGAAGACTCGGTGACGGATGAGAAGTGCTGGGAACCTCGCAGGCCCAGAATGGAAGGTGAGCACTTTCGAACTCGATGGCTGCGACGACGTCATTGCCGTTATTGCAAGTGAGATGGTTGGCGAACAGCATATAAATACCTACATACCTGTCGAGCGCCACCACGCCAGCGCTCGCTCTCAACGACGCTACGCAACACAGATCGCATCGACCTCTACAGCAATTCCACGTCCTTCACCGACCTGGTGATGTCTTTGCTTCACTTCAATTATCATCTGTGCATAGCACTCCTGTACCCAGCTGACGACGGCCATGTACAGTGGTCAGTCGGACGACGCTGGATTGCGGGAGTGGCTCACGTCCGATGGTCTCAGTCAAGCATGTATGCACTGGGTGGTCTAATGGTCGAGATCTGTAAGTTGGTCTGCAGTACCCTGTGGTGAGCGGCGTGGTAGCGACGAGCATGGTGACGTTGTCAGGGACGTCGATGTTGGCTGTATGCGCTCGAAAAAACGCATACCCTGACGCAGTCACTAGGGTGCATTCCCGAGAAAGGACTCGGTATTTGGCCTTTGCGTACCCTCCGCTGGGGAACAATCCACTCAATCCCGAGGTAAGATCAATGGAAACGTGGATGTCTCCAACGTGAGGTGCTAGTTTCCCACTTCAGTTGCTTTCATACTCAACAGAGCGGAACGAGAGTGACCATATCATCCATCGCAGTGGTTGTGCCCCCCATGGTCCCGCATTACCTACTCATTGATCATCCGTGCACAGCACCCTTGTGCCAAGCTGACGACAGCCACCTACGGTGATGGTCAGTCGGATGATGCTGGTTGCTGGGGTGGCTCACGTTCAATGTCTCTCGAGTACGTCTGCGTTGACTGCCATGTAGGTAGAGTACCACGAGTTGGTCCGTGGTACTGTTCGTGACGTGGTAGCAATGAGCATGCTACACTGACGGTGATCATCGTAACCTACTATATGCACTGGAGACTTATCACGCAACCACGAGGGCTTGTGTATTTGTCCCTCCAGTGGCTCCTTGAATTGGGGATGGCTTTACGTCTCGTCGCCTGTTCGTCCACCAGTTCCACCCGGTGAATATTTGCGAATGATCGTAAAGGCAGACCGTGCCGCCGTAATCTTGCGTCAACGATGCCCACAATCCACGTAGACTGGGCCGTCGTGGGCTTGATTGATTGTGTGGGACGCACTTGAAAGCTTGATTGCTGAATTCACATTCGTGACGAGCATACCGTCTCACATGCACGAGTGTCCCATGCATGGCAGTACACACAATGCGATGTTGGGTCAGAAGTGGTCATTTACCTGGCCCCAATTTACATTCAACCACAGCCAGACGCTTCCTAGTGAGCAACTAGTCAACCGTTGTGGACACCTACCTCTTTGAGAGCGCAGCCGTGTGGAAGCTGATGCGTAGAAGTAGGAAGTGAAGGGTCGCATCTCGATGAGGTCTCGCGAATGCGTCCGAGCCCCATACATGCCCGGGTACGGTATGTGGTAGTAGCCGTTTAACTTCAAAGGAAAAAAGAGCAATAAATATTGAGACCCGTAGGTCTACCACTCCGGAAAAGCGTGTCATCCTTGTGCAGGGGCCATGCTAATCTTCTCTGTATCGTTCCAATTTTATCGTGTGCAACCCCGAAGGGTGCACTTTACAATGGGAGAAATGGATACCCATGAACATACTTTTGCTTTATCCTGGGGAGACTTGGACGCAGAATTGCTTTATATGGTTATGCTCAGCCAGATGCGGTAGTGTGGCCTTCCATATATGGTATCTTTGAATTTTTGGGCAACAGGAAACACGCAGGCCTGCCTTTTCACGCGGAGACTCAGAGTGAGAAGAAAATACCAATGGGTATATAATGTATAGTGAATCCACAATGAGGATCGAGTCAATGCAGTCCAGCAACCGTTATGCCAGCATCCCCTCGCCCCTCCGATGGCATACTGGACACCCCTGCCGCATCCTGGCGCGCACGACCGATGCGCTGTATCGTAAAACAAGTTAGCACGTCCACGCCGTAGAGGAAGTAACGGTTATAATCACAATGCGATCTTCGCGCTGACTTCGTGTGCGGGTCGGGTGCGAATGCTGACCTCAAGGCTGTTCTCCATGTATCGCGGGAGGTCGTCCACGCCGTCGATACAGTTGGCGTGCACGACGTGTCTACAGAGGAATAGTAGCAAAAGGTCCTGCGGTGAACGTTGTAGCGGTTCAGCACACAGTAGACAAAGGGCCTTAGCTGGAACGACCGTCAGCGAATCGTGAATCAGTTGCCAGCGGCCCATCGAAACGACGAACCACCAAGGAAGAACCCAGAATTTTGACCCTTTTGCCGTATGTTCGCAAGGGCTGTAGAATCGCAGTTCAGAATTGCTTGACAACCTTCTAGTAATGATATTTGTAGCTGGAAGTCGTGAAGGATCTTGATAAGGGCTTCCTTGAGACCCGGGATTTCGAGGCCATTCTTGATCCGACGAATCAATCGTATTGGGTCTATCTCGGCACCGACATTTTCAAGCAGTCCACGAATGAACGCTACCAGGATATCTCTCAGCGAAGCAGACGAATGAATGGGAGTTCAACATACTCGGTCGCGTTTCTGCGTATTTGAGGAGATCTTCCCAAAGATCATCATCATTCTGTTCCTTGGCGAACTCGATGGCCTAGAGAACGAACTTTGAAGAGATATCACTCTGATGCCTTTGGATACTCACCTGCTGAACATCACCGATACGTTCAATAATGAGTGTCAATGCCTTCTTGTTGTTGCCCATCCGACCAAGAAGGAAGACCATCTCTGGAACCAAGTCACGACTTCTGCATATGTTAAATGCCTATAGGGTGTTGGCGATCTCGCGCTGCGATAACGAAGGACAGGCTTACCCCTTCAAGATTGTAGTAACTACTTGCTCTCAGATATTCAATCAACCTCGATGTCGCATATTCGGCAAAAAGAGTCACTTGAAGATCCGCAAAGTCAGATGCCAGATGTTGGTCTTTCTTAAACAAAGCATCGAGGTAGTGGAACAAGTAATATGGCCGAGAGTGTAATTGCTGCACAACGCGTCCCACCTGTCGATGGAGAGGGTCAAACAGCTCAACAGCAAGAATGAAACGACATACCGGTATCGAGTGAGTATGATCCACAAGCAATGTGATCGCCTCGCTTTGGCTCAAAGCACTCACATGGCCCTTTTGCTTACGTTTTTCGTCGAGTTCTTGGTCAAATTCAACGAGAAGGAGCGCTTGGTCTTGGACGTCAGTGAATAAGTTATGCTCTCTGATGAGGTCAAAGACATTCGGTCTCCGTAGCCGCAAGAAGAAAGGTAGAGCTTTGCCATATTGCCGGTTTGCAGTATACCTGGATAATCAAGATCAGCGGGGAAGAAAGAATATATGCGCAAACGTTCTTACAAGTCAGCAAGACACTCCATCAGCAGGGCGTCCGACCTCAGTGGGTCTAAGGAAGACGACGACGACGGAGCCCTGTCTAATTCTGACTGAACTGCAACAATGACCGCGGAGATGTCATAAATAGAGCTTGGCCATTCCCTGATCATCCGATGCAAGGCCTGTGATGATATAAATGAATGTCATGAAACGCAACGTCTACCCATGTATACTGACCAGTTTATCGTGACTCAGAAAATGACCAAGTATCATCTCGTAGACCAAGTGTCCAAGTTGTGGAGCGGCAGTCGGGACATAAGGAATGATTGTCTGAAAACCCGAATTAGCCACTCCCAACATCGTAGGTAGCAACCCACCTGCAGTTGGTACTTTTGTGCAAACACGAATATCCATTCCTCCCATTTTGGAACATCTTGACCACAGACCTTTGGACACAACCGAGCTGCTTTAACAAAATCGCCTATGGTAAAATCGAGCTGGGAAGGATATCAACAAGGAAAGGAAGGATAGGCGGACCTTCCCCAACGAGGTGCTTGATGTAACGAGCACCAATTTGGACAGGATCTATCCTGGAATCTGGCATTTCCGAAGTACGCTCATCTTCGCCAAGTTTCTCCACTTCGTCCAGGGCCTCCTCGTATCGCTTATGTTCGACAAGCCAGGCAATGTGGTCCTTGCGATCCCTCGGTCGGACAAGAACAATGTCCCTTGGACTTCCTACGACATAGCACCGCTCTCCGTCGGTGCCGACTGGATTGACTTCAGCCAGGAGGTAGTCGTTGCAACCCCACGCCTGATAATTGGTTATACTGAGGGCATCGGCGGCGAGTTCTTCGCCGGAACGTGACATGATGCGCAATTCGGGACGCTCTGCGGTCTTTCGTGCCTGACGAGCACGATCATCCGTCATCTCGTCGCCATATGTGTCCGGGGGTTCGTACGCAAGGATCAGGAATGAGGTCAACGTCACAGCAAAGGCGGTGGTGCCATTCTCTGGAGGCAAGTGTTGCGGGGACATCGGGTGAGGGGCGATGCCAGAAATCACGCAGTCCAACTGAAATGCAGCAGTGACCTCAACAATCCAGGGTGGAAGCTTTGGGCCGCCTGAAGGACGCGAGCGTATTCGCGCAACTTTGATATGGTCGGCCCAGGCAATGAGCAACGTGGAATCATCCTGCCAGTACAGAGTACACTTGAAGAGGTCGGCTCGAGGACTATCAGATGGTCGGTCGATAAACGTGATGCGAGATTGGGACTGTGTGTCGTATATCTTGACTCCCTGAAACATGTAATAAACGTTAGTGGAATGGTGACAGGATATAAGAACCAAAGAACTCACAAGATCGTTTGCCCATGCGATGAAATGTTCTCTCCATCGTACATGCCATATAGGACCCTCTGCTGAGTGAAGGATTGTCTCCTTATGGCCAAGCCAGCCCTTCTCTCGCAGAACCAGTGTACCCGCCATACCCCCGCATACAAACGCGCGTGACATCCTCTTGGCGAAATGAGGTTCAAGGGCTACGGTGCGTATTGGTCGTTTCATGTCAAAGACGTAGGATTCTGTCGTAGACAGCGAGTGCACGACGACCTGCCCTGGTACCTGGCCAATCAGTAAATTGAGTGTGATTACGATTAACTTCTCACCATCAATCGATGCAGTCGCAACGAAATCTGCGGTGCTATCCATCTCTATGTCGCTCACAGAAGCTTGATGGGGTTTGAAAGACTTGATACGTTCCCCAGCTAGATTGAACACATGCACGATGCCACCATGGGTTCCAAGAGCCTAGGACCACGAGATCCAGTAAACCAGCAAATATTTCGATAGTGGACATACCAGACACTTGTTGGAAACTGCAAGAGCAGAAGCTGAATCCTTCTTGAGTAGATCGTTGATGGCGCCGCTCATTCTCTCATATTTAAGCGACGGTTCTTCCTCTTCATCGTCATCGTCGTCTTCTCCGTCCTCCTCGTCCTCCTCGTCCTCCTCCTCGTCTTCTTCTTCGTCTTCTTCCTCGCCACCATCATCACCATGGTCGTCCCCTGCTACCCTCACATCCAATGTCTCCTGGGCATCGTCCTCCCCATCCTCTGATTCCTCTTCCTCGGTGTCGATATGCCCTTCGTTTTCATCCTGTTCACCTTCCTTCCTGGCGTCCCCATTTCCGTTCGTCCGACTGACCTCGGCAACGTTGCCCGGTGTTGCACGTGGATCGTCTAGCTTCTCTGTAACTGACTGCGGTGAATGGCCAGCGGAAAGCTCGTCGCCGTTGCTGATCACTGCGGGCATTCCGGATATTGGATGAGGAGGAAATTAGCAAGACGAGGACTCATGTAGGATGGTCAGAAGCTCGGCAGCACAGTCGGGTCTTGAGGACAACTTTGCCGTAATTAGGTGTTTGGCAGTATTGTTGACGCTCCCCGGGCAACCAAAGCACTACTTAGTTCATCATAACTGAGTAACTTGCACGGTGCATGTACAATATTATAATATATCTACTAAGTCTATCTCGACTTAACAGCACCACATGCAATGTCTAGCAAAGGGCCTCGGCCCTATAGTACAATAAACAAGGAAAAAATAAAACATATACTACTCTATTCGAACTACAACATCACCACCGACCACTGCAACTGGTTATATGCCAATCCACCTGTTTCCACCGACTCGATTCTCGTGTTTACCCTCACCTTTCCCTTCCCGAAGACTTCATCCCACACCGCACCCCAAGATGCGGGGCAGTGCTGAAACATTTCAAATGTCCTGCCCGACTGTTCTGCAGTAAAGACTCCTTTCTGCCAGTTTCCGACGTGTTCACCACATATCATGGACCCGGGCTGAGGAGACAATAGCCCCGCTAATGCTCTGGCCAAGTGGAGTTGGTTTTCCTCTGAAAACAGGTGGAAGAAGTTAGATGCGTAGACCACCGCACAACGGCCAGCGAGTGGATTTAGCGAAGTCAACGTGGACAAGTCTGGTCTCTCTGTTAAAGGAGGCTCATCGAAAGGAGGGACGATTTGCAACATGTTGGGATCAAACGCATCCCCAGGGACAAAGCTGAGTGGGTAGGTTGCTGGCGTCGTATTGAAGAGGGTGTGACCCATGTCGTAGAACTCTAGAAAGACGTCGGATTGACATTGACACGAAATCATGATTGTGTCGTTTACCTTTCTTCAAATCAGTGGTCACAGTGTTTTTGAGTGGGAAACCATCTGCCACGGCTTTTCTCGCATCCACTCCAACTAGTGCATGCGTCAGCGTTTTCGGGAAGAAAAGCTTGCGGAGTGTGGGTTACTCACAGCAGCAACCAATGTCCAGCAGGATCCCGTCCGGGCGCTCTTGGCCAAGCTTAAGAATACTGTCGTACTCTGGAAGTGTCGCGATCCCTAACCTGGATGGAAGATCAGCATTTTAAATGTGGTAATGTAGAAGGGAGAAACGTACCGGAGGAACGTGAGGCACCTAATGGATACGTAGGGAAATATCTACGTCCAAGGTGTGTTCACTTTGGGGTGTGCACTCAAAATGACATTACCTCACTGACCTTATATGCCCTCTCTTGTACTTCCAGAATGTGCGTCCTAAGGTCGTCATCGTCGTCGATCCCAGCCTGTGCCTTGAAGAAGGCCGTTTGATTTGGAGAGAGCCCATACGCTGTGTCGAGCGGTTCTGTGTCAGGCTTTACCACCGCTGTGATCTTTAGATCCCCAGCTCCAGCGAGTCCTGTGAGGTTTTCGGTGTCCATTACTGAGCGCGCAGCCGGTTCAAGAACAGCAGCTTTATACCTCGGTCATTACAACATGACATAATTACGGCTTTGCTCTATGTGCACTTACCGGTGCGACACAGTGAGATAACCTTTGCTCTGGTCCAAAACTCCTGACTCCCCAGGGCCCCATTGCTGACAAAGGCGTCCTGTTCTTGCCCTGACGAGGATACCTTCTGTGGAATCCGAAGTTCGCAGGTCAGTGGATTTGGTTAGAGTGTGCGATGGCATCATCGGCGGCTAGGGATGTGCGACCAGTGTCGGCCTGTGGTCGCACATTCAGTCTGAATATGGGTTGTCGCTTCATTTCCGCACATGGAGGCGTGATTGTTCTAACGTCGTGGAGGTCAAAAGGACTTCTAGCCGTATCTAATCGTTTCGCTATTTATGCAGCCGGAGCCGGGAGTCTGACTCAGCCGATCAACGATCGAGCTCGAAGTACCCGGTGGTAGCCGATGGTACCCGAGTGGTTACCGATGCCCGTCCAGGCCCTGGATGGCCACTGCTACATGCTGAGGGTGAGGGGGAAGGCGAGGACGAGGGGGAAGGTGACGAGGGCGAGACGTGCGACTACACGGCACGCGCCGTGTCGTCGCTAAGCGGGGAGGGTGAGCGAGGGAGAGGGCCAGGGCCAGGGGGAGAGCGAGGACGAGAGCGAGAGCGAAAGGTACGATGACACGGCGCGCGCTGTGTCGTTGCTGAGCGGGAAGGGTGAGGGTGAGGTGAGGGTGAGGTGAGGGTGAGGCAAGGGC